>SCDZ01000356.1:192500-293466 GCA_004143845.1 Drosophila lacertosa
GGGGCAGGGTTCCTTTACCATTAATTGATTTGCTCTGCCGAGCTGCGACGTTGCCAAAATTCGTTTTGACCAAACAACTAGTTTCGCTGGCTAACAACAAGTGTCGACTTTCTCACGGGGATTCCATTTCAAGCGAGCTAAGAAACAAAAACCTGGCCAGCAGACTGGACGCGGCACAGTTTGAGCGGCGCACAGTTCGACGGCAACTGATCGATTTTGCAGCAAAAAGTCAAAAGGATACCTTCAATTTTTTTTTCCTTTTCGTATTTGTATTTGTAGCCTCAACAAGCATCGGCTGCTGGCATTATGAAAACAATTTTCAAGCTTAAGCAGCTCAGCACCAACAGCAACAACAACAACAACAACAACAACAACAACGTGCCACAGACATTGCCACAAACAGTCAGCATGAAAATCACAGTGCCCCTAGCCGCACCCCTGTCGAAAGCGGTCGCCCAGTTCTAAGAGCCTGCGCGCTTTTGAAGGCTGTCTGGCATTTTAAGTCCCCAGCAAACGGCAAGGACAAAACTGCAGCTTCCTTCGCCACCCAAGCCCCATTTCCATTCCCATTCTCATTTCCATTCCCATAGCCAGCCACGCCTCCCTTCCCGCGAAATTGCGCCCAACAGCCGCTTGTCTGTTGTTTGTACTTAAGAGCTTTTAAATATCATAAATATATATCTATACGACGAGTCGAGCCCGAGACCGAGACTGCGCCCCGACCAGCCCCTCTTCCCTTCCCTACCCTTTCCTTTCCTTTCCTTCTCCACTGCCCGCCTCAGGCCTTCGCTTACGTTACATTTTGGCTGCGGGTTCAGGTTCGGTTTTTGGTTTGGGCCTGGGTTTCGGTTTGGTTTGGTTCGGGTTCGGACTCGCTTGGTTTGTTGATGATGTTGACAAATATGCCTCGAGGGCCATTCATCTACAAGAAAAAAGATAAACACAGCGGCACAACGACAACAACAACAAATTCCTGCGGCTCGACGAAACAGTCTCGTGTCTCTTGGCTGCATTAAAAACCAATACTCTTCAAGGCGGTAGCGATGACGTAGGCAGCCAGCTGACTTTCATTTAAATATAGTTGGCTCAGTTACCAACTAAAGTATCTACTTGGCTGAGAGCCAAATTATTAATCTTGCCTCTAAGCTATAAAGTTTTAAGCTAGATTCTGACTTTTGATTCTCCCTTCCTAATGGATAAAGCTCATGTCGTGATCCTGATCGAAGACTTGCTGTCTGGTTTTTTACTCCACGTCGACCGAGGAAGCCCAAGTCTAGACAAACCATTCGTGCTGATCCAGTGCTCCCACACTTGCCCTTCCATGTTTCGATAGCTCAAGGAACCTAAGCCCATGAGGGGTTTTCCTAATCGTTTACGTTTTACCAGCCAGCAGCAACTGCATTGCAATTCAGCCTTAGCCCGACCCTTATAACGACTTCCTGCTTAACTTGCTCCGGGGGAGAGGCAGGGGTTAACTTCGTCGTCGTCGTCGTCGTCTCATCGATTTGAGGGAAAAACTGCTGTAAGAACTGCAAAGGCTAAAAACTGTTTCTCACACCAAAATGTTGTTTTGGGCAATAGAGAGAGAGTGAGAGAGCGATATGCCCATCGACTAATTTCCAAAGTTCTTTATTGCCTGCAACGCCCCGGCTGCCCCGGCCCAGTCCGGCCCACAATTGGCTTCCGGTATTTATACAAATAAAATTGCACAAAACTCAAAAACCAAAACAAGTACAAATCAACAGAAAATCGAATCCAAAGTGCCCCAAAAGTCATTGCCATGCCGAGCCACCGGAGAAGTCCTAGGAATCGCTGCCTAGCACTAAGGACAGGACAGTGCCCCACTGCGCCGGACTTGACTTAGCAAGGGTTTGGGTTTGAGTTTGGGTTTGGGATTGGGCTTGAGTGTGGGTCTTGGGTTAGGCTCAGCTCTGGCTGGCTTTGGTTGTAACTCTGGGTCCTGGGCCCAGACTAATTTGCCAAAAAACTTTGCACCGCATATTTTTGTAACTTTTTTTTGTCGCTGCCATGTTGTTGTTGTTGTCGTTTTAATTTCTCATTCGGCATTTGATTTCAAGCAAAAGTCGTCGAAGTCGTCGTCTGGCTGTGGCCCACAGCCCCCGGGGCCGCCCCCGGCGAAGGTCAACGCTAATAGCACTAAAATTTCAAGTTGGCTTATCGATACCAACGATAAACTATAAATTTGTCGGCTGTTTGTTGCTGTTGTGCGCCCCTGTTGCTAATGCGAATGGGCATTGCAGACGCCCCTGACACGCCTTTCCCCCCCCCCCCCCCCCCCCCCCCCCCCCCCCCCCTGCAACGTATTAATTTGGCTAAATTTAACCCGTAATGACTTTAAAAGTAAAATTAATGAGGGTCGATAGTTGCCTTTTGGCAGCGTTGGGCGGGATGGGAACGAGGCTGCGGCAGGCAAAGTTTGCGCCCGAAACATATGCGCTTGACAGGAATGTAGCAAGGGGGAACTAAACTAAAATCATTGTTATGCCATCTCGCTCACACACACACACATTATCTATGCTTATTGTTCACAGCGCGCTACACTTGCCGAGAAGGAAGTGAATACACTCAAGGAGCAACTATCCACTGGCACGCCCGGCAGCAACAGCGACAACATCAACACCGTGGAAGAGGCAGCAGCGACAGCAGCAGCAGCAGCGGCGGCAGCAGCAGCAGCAGCGGCATTGGCCAACAGCGAAGAGGAAGCCGCCGGCCACAGCGAAAGCGACAGCGACAAGCTGCTGAATAGCTCGATTGTTGCAGCGGCCATAACGCTGCAACAGAACGGCGGCAATCTGCTGGCCAACACAAATACACCGTCGCCATCGCCGCCGTTGCTGAGCGCCGAGCAGCAACAACAGTTGCAGAGCAGCCTGCAGAACGGCGTCGGCGGCGCCTGCTTGAATCCGAAGCTCTTCTTCAATCACGCACAGCAAATGATGATGGAAGCGGCAGCGGCTGCTGCGGCGGCGGCAGCGGCAGCGGCAGCTGCAGCGCAACAGCAACAGCAGCAACAGTCGCCACTGCACTCGCCGGTCGCAGCGGCCAACAGCACAGTTGCAGCAACTGCAACAAATACAACAGCAGCAGCAGCAGCAACAGCCACACATCAGCAATCAGTCCGCGATGTTGCTGAGCCAACAGCCAGCGGCAATTGCAACGACGACGATGAAGACGAGGACGACGACGAGGAGGACGCATCGATGCAGTCGAATGTTGCGCATGCCGACGGTGATCTAGATGACGACGATATGGAGCTGGAGCCGGAGCATATTGCCAATACGGGCAGTATTGCTGCCGCCGAGCCATTGGCAAGAACTGATAATATTGGCGATGGGAATGCGAATGCAGCGCACGACGACGATGATTGCGAAGTCAATGATGCGGTTGTCGGCGGTGTGGCTGCTGGCGAGCAGGACGACGAAGAGGAAGCTAGTTTAAATGTTAGCAATAATCACAACAACAACAACACTAATAGCAACAATAGCTGTAGTCGAAAGAACAACAACAACAACAACAACAGTGAAACGCAACATGTTGCACTGCGTGATAATAATGTTAATGAGCAACATGTGGCACATAGCGCCGAGGACGAGGATTGCACCAATAACAACACTAACACCAACAACAACAACAACAACAATAATAACAACAACAACAATAATAACAACAACAGCAACGAGAAGCGCAAAAAGCGCAACGCCAGCAACAACAACAATAACAATAACAACAACAACCAGCCCGCTGTTCTATTAGCTGCCAAAGACAAAGAGGTAAGTTTTTTTTTCCTATTGCTATTCTTTAGCCAGTATTTCTAGCAATTTCTCTCCTTAATTTAATAAACTGTCTGCAGAAAAAAGCCAGACCACGTTGCCACCCGCACAGTCCCAGACAATTACCCAGCGCAATGAAATGCAAAACCGTTAAGATTAAACAAATGTTGCCACCCAAATGTAAAAATCAAGGAGTTAGGTCGCAACCCTAACTCTCAAAGAGTACAAATTCCAACCGCAGACGACGACGCACGACTGACCGCCCCGCCCCGCCCCGCCCCAACCCGCTTCTCTTGCCGCCCATTTGGCGCTGTCCTGTCTGTCCGCACGCACAATTGAGAAAACACTTGCATAAGTAAACAAAACACCCACCGCGCTACGCCCACTGGCCGAAGCCGCCCAGCGCCCGCCAGTTTAGCGCACTTTTCTTGTAATTTTCTAGCCAAACACAAGTGCAAAAACAAAACAAAAAAAAAAATAACAAGCAAACAGCGAGAGAGCGAGAAAACCCCGAAGGAAATATAAGGCAAACAAATGAGCGTCCCGGCGAAAGAAAACAAAACAAAAATATATATTTATATATATACATATATACAAAAAATCCCGGAGAAAAAATAAAAAGGACTTTTGACTTTTTCTTTACACGACGCCACAAGAAAGGACAACGCCAACGCAAAAAAAAAAAAGTTATGCAGGGGACTTGACTCGAAAGCCACAAGGACATAGCCCAAAAAAAAAGAGGGTCTCGGAAAAGTGTTTTTTTTTTTTGCTCTGCTGTGCATAGAAAAAGTTAAAATGAAACTTTGCAGAAGACACTTTGATTGGGTGGAGTTGAACTGGAGACCGACTCGGTGTAAAGTGATATCATTAAAATATTGACATGACAATTTTAACGCCTACAATTTGTTGACTGCCTTTGTTTACATTTGTTGTCATCCGCATTTGCCTTTTGCCATCCTCGAAGATGTCGCTTAGGCCATCAGTTTTGTTGTTTGTTTATCCCTTTAAGGTTTGATTAACTGTTTGAACAAAGCAATCTTTAATGTAATGAATTGAACTTTTAATAATATGACACAAACTTAGAAAGTTAAAAGGGTCTAATTAGAGTAAGCTTATCTTAGCTGGTTCTCTTTGATCGCTCTCTCTCTCTCTCCCCTTGCTCCATTTGTTGCTCTCTTTCAGAGCCAAAATTGTCTATTCACTCTTTTTTTATGTAACTTTCTCTTTCCATATTTCTTTGTGCTCTCTCTCTCTCGCTTGTCCTTGTCTCCAGCCCTCTTTGTCGCTTCCACTTCATTTTGCTTCTTGCATCTTCTCCCAACCTTTTTAGCCGCTTTTCAATCTCTCTAATGCAAGACAAGCTGATGCGCTAACCGCGTCTCTTTTGTGTCCACATTGAATGATTGCTTATTGCCAGCTTCAATTCTTCAATACCCGTCCAATCCCCATCCCGATCCCATTCCATTTTCGCTGCTTGCATTTGGGCATCAATCATTATCATTTGCCATTAAGTGCAGTATCTTGCAGCAGGCTTTGGGGATATCTTGGAGGCTTCTAACTGCCATTTACAACCCCTAGGTGTCGCTGCAGCACAAATCAGTTAACAGTAAGAAAGCAGCCACAAATTCAAACCGCGTCGCCCCTTGCTGCATTTCTTTAATGCTTTATCACTTCACTTGGCACACTGCAGACACAATCTCTTAGCCCGCGCTCGTCCACACCCCCAACTTCTCTCTCCCTCTCTCGCTGTCTCTGCTTACCTGCCACTTATGGCTAGGCTTTTGCTTTTGCATATATTTTCTTTTGGCTGTTTTTACTTTTTTTTATTTGAAAGCCATTAAATGCTATTTTTGCATTTTTGAAAGCGATTTCCCGCTAACGTACAAATAATCTGTACCAAGTTGTTTGGTGCAGCTCATTAGTTTGATTACTGGCGCCCCTAGCGGCGCGCACACTCAACACTCAACGCTGAGCACTGAACAATAATGGCTCCAGAGACGGTCCATGCACAGCTGTGATAAATGCACTCGCCTGACAACTAAATCACTTACGTGTGCGCCCAGAGATTCAGATTTATCTGTTACACATGTTCATAAATATGCGACAATATTTTTTAGACGCCGCCGCCGCGCAACAGGCAACCAAAAAATTAGAAAACATTGTGTACTTACTTGCTGCTGCCGAAATGCAAATTCCCTTAAATGTTCATGCAAACAAACACAAACAATTCGACTTCATAACTTAAGAGAAATAGCCCCGCGTTAGGGTATTAAACGAAGCAAATATGATCGACAGTTGTGGCAAAAATTATGTTAAATGGAATTGCAACAGTTGTTTGTTGTTAGAGACTGTCTTGTCGGGTCTCTGCTCAGCGGTCTCCACTAGCTGCCGCCTCTTTTGGAGCCCCCTCTCCATCCCCCAACACTCGGCCCCTCCCTCGTTAGTTGCTCGTAGGCTGGCGCACTTCGGCGGGAGCTTCTTTGGCGCATTTGTTTGTCTTGGCGCAGCGCGTGTTTATTTTTTCGCAGAAGTGCATTTTTATAGACAAAGTGCATAAAGAGCGTGTAAAAATAGCTGCGGGCCAACCATGGGTTAAACATGCCACAAACAACAACAAAAATATGTTATAAAAAAAGTACAAAAATGATATGTATACATATATATAAAAATATATGTATATGTATGTATTTGGTGCGATAAAATTTAAAACAAATGAGTAGCTTAGCAGAATGCCAGAAACCACAAAAAATAAAACCTAAAACACTTCCGTTTTGATTTAGTAACAATATAACAATATCTTTATACATATGCCATATATATTTATATATATGTGTATATAAAATAAATTTGAGAAAAAAAGATATGACACGTTCGGGTTTGGTGTATTTTTTTGTTTTTTTTTTTTTATCACGCAACTAACAAAAACAAACAGCCAAACAAAAAATACATACATATATAAATATAAATATAGATGTGATAACAAAAACCTATATAGAGCATTTTAGATGATGCCTACAATAAATTAAGACAGAAATCTGCGCCTACTTTGCCACGTCGAACTTACAATACACTATAAACTATGAAAAGTTTTTATATATCTATATGTGATAGTGTATCATATCGTAAGCTTCTTTTCCACAACATATTCTGCAAGAGCACACAACGTACATATTAAAAAAAAAATGGGAAAAAATCAAATAAAATAAACGGACCACAGTACATGAGTATTTGTGTGTGGTTTGTTTTGCGGCAACGCGCGTTTTTATCGCTTGTCAAAAAAAAAAAAAAATACATATTTAAAAACACAAAATAACAAAAGGAAAAAAATGTTTATCGAATTCAACATATTTATTTTATGTGTGTGTATTAAATAAAAAAGCAACAGCAACAACAACAACAATAAACAGATCTTAACTAAAATCAAGCACAGGAACAGCAACAACAAAATAATGAACATTGTATTTTATATTTATTTTGTCGCTGACAACTGAAATCAATTTTTTTATGATTTTGCGGTTAGTTGTTATTGTTGTTAATATTTATCCCAACACTTGTCGAGCACGAACATTAAAAAAATAAAAAAAAATATCCCACCAAACCATATATTTGTTAGTTTACCATAAGTATATTTATAGAAGTTGGCTGCTTCCGGATAGAGAGCAGTTTTGAGAACTCGGGCTTGTCCAGAAAATAGCAAATAAATCCAGCTGAGTGATGTCACGATAAGAATGCAGCACAAAATTTGTTGTAAAAACAATTCTTGAATATGATAAAAACATTTCAAGTTCGTTGCACTATCAATCAGGCAATTCGTCCCGCATTTGGCCTGCCCACTGACTTCGACTTCGAACTTGGACTTGGACATGGACTTGAACTGCCCCCCGCTCCCGCCGCAGCTAGTAGTTGACCAGCATAATGCGTACTGTGTGTGTGTGTGTGCGCATAGATAGATAATCGTAATATTAATTTTCATGCACAAATTCGATTTGTGCTTATCATCGCGTGACGCGATGACTATGCCACAGCTTCTCGAAACGGAGCAAGAACTGAACTACTGAACAACTGAGGAACTGAACAAGTGAGAAACTATGAGGCGAACGATTGTTGGGCGATTGTTGGGGGCGAGCTCAATGATGGGCTATCAAAATTGTATTGCTCGAGTTGACGGATGGGTTTTCAACTAATTAGAAATTAAGCACACACACACACACACTTAAATATATGTATGTTTGTAAGTATTTGTCGATTGCTCGACCCGCAGATAAATTTCTTTTGTACAGTTTGCATTTTTTGGTGACTGACGCACTTAGGCGAAATATGAAATTCCCAACGTCATGGCTGTTATCTATTATAAGTATTATATTAACTGTTTGCCATACTATTCACTACTCATTATTATTTGAAAATGCAAATATTTGTACACGCGTGTGGGACAATTGAGTTTATTTTTAAAACATTCAAATTTGAAAACCATGCGGAAAAACCGTAGCGAGGCCAACGCAAGTTGGCTAAAATTAAACCGAATTAGCCCCAAATCGACAGCAACTGTGCAAATAACTGATCGATAAACTGTAAGAATTGAGCGTTAATCTAACAGAAGCCGATGGCAAAGCCCCAACGTCACTGATCTCTGCCTAGATAGCACACTCACACACGCACTAATACACGTGCAAAGGCGTGGCAATCATCAATATTAATAAAAATAATAATAATAATAAGTACAATTGGCGGCAAACTGAGACAGCCGAAATAAATTTGATTAGGCAGTGTCAAGGCAGCTCAATTCGAATTCAGCATTGTTGTTCTGTTCTATTTGATTTGTATTAATATTCTTCAGAAATTTTTTTATTCATAATCACCACACACACACACAGACACACACACAATTTGATATGTGTATTAAACAATTTGACATGATTGCCCAGCTTTTGAATGATTTCAAAAATGTTGTGTGTTGGGCTCTTTAAAATTATTGGCGATTATTATAATTTAGTATGATTTTTTTCAATTAAAGCTAAAGTTCGACAATTTTTCAGCAATTCATTTGCTTGTTAAACTACCCAAAATACGTACATCAAAATACATAAAAGTTATGTACAAATTAACCCGGGTAAGCGTCTGTTTGCCTTAATTTCATTCATTAAAAAGTTTTTATATGTTTTTGGCTACTTAAAAAAATACTAAATACAAACTTACTGATTAACTGCAACTATTGCAACAATCTAAAAGCACCTGTAAGCTTTACAGAGTCTCTGCAAATATTAAAAATATTTCATTGTTAGATAATAACGGTTCTACTCTTATGTTGCTGTTGCTGTTGTTGATATTGCTGCCTGCTGCTGTTGTGGCAGCTGCTGCAAGTCAAAGCAAACCAACAAACGAACTCTATTTGTAATGCGTCTCAATTCAGTAAAATAAAATTTGGTCGCCGTGCGCTGTTGCGACAGCAATACAAGCAACAAATGCAAACACAATTGCAATTATTCAATTCAAATCAATCAGCAACAAATCGCACACCCACCCACACACACTCACACACACGCACACATTGCTAGAGACATTGAGCTTAGTTAGAGCTGCCTGTAATGATTTAACTTGCTGCTGTTTGCCGTCGTTATCGTTGCCACTGTTGTTGCTTTTGCTGCTGATTAAACTAAAAAAAAGCAGTCATTAACATGCGCAAGTACTTACACACACACACACTCTCGCACACTCGCACACACACATGTTGTGCTGTCGTCAGTCGCCGTTCGACCAATTGCGGATAAATTCAATTTATTTATCGCATATGGATTTTGATCAGCAGCGATCTCCCCACCCGCCGCACCGAGCGCAAGCAGGCCGGCAATAATGGCGCAGGCTATCTCCCTCGCACTCCGCCAGCCATCCCACTTACTCACGCGTTTGTCTATTGTTTGTTGTTGCTGGACACATTGACTGATTGTTGATTGCTGACAGTTTGTTTTTTCTTCTTCTTTTTGTATTTTCCTTCCTTTTTTTCGTTTGTAAGCATATGTCGGAGCATACATACATACATGTACATACGTATGTACACTTATATTATACACTTATAGTCGCCATATAGCTAAAGCTATAGTAGCTATAGTTTAGTAGCTGCTGTTCGTTTGTATGGTAAATGGCGATTTTGATTTTTTTAAATTGATTATTTCCTTATTTTCGTGTACCAGTTGCTGCTGCTGCTGCTGTTGCTGCTGCTGCTGTTGCTGCTGCTGTTGCCGTTTCCATTGTTGTTGTAGCGTGCGCTAGTTTGTTTCGGTTCGGTTTGCCTTTGTTTTGATTGTTTGCCATGTGATTTACATGCAATTTGTGTGCTGATTTGATGTCATCAGCAATTGGTTGTTGTCTTCGCTAATACAATTCTCTGATCTCATTGCCAACTGACAAAAAAAAAAAAAATAAAGTCTAACCCATTTATAATGGAACTCATGTTCACGGCTCGTTGAATGCTGCGCTGGCAATTGACTTTCACTTTGCAGTCAGAACCCAGAATAGTAATAACAATATTCATTATAATAGCTTTATCAAAAGTATGACATTCGCTAACTTTCTGCCATTTTCCATCTATTTTGCAGGTAAGCATTCCATACCCTTTGCTGACAGGCGTAAGTAACTTTCATTATTCATTCATATTGCTTCATTTTTATTATTTTTTTTTTGTTTTTTGTGTTTGTTTGTTTGATGCGTTTTCCCTTTTTTGCGCAGGCCTGCGATGACTGGCCACGAGATGACAAACAAGTTGGCATCTCATTTGGCTGCTTAAATGTCCATTTGGCACTTCATAAATAGCTGCAGGCTGCAAATGCGTTTGTCTAATTAGTGGCCATTAAATTTGTGGCAGCTCAACTGCAAATCGGCCAGAGATTTGCGCTATAGCAATGGCAGCCACTGATTTATGGCTAACAAATAAGTTGGCAACTTTGCAGCCAACTTGTCAACCAATTTTTCTGTCTGCCTCTTTTTGTGTTGCGTTGTTTTTTCGTTGTTTTTTTTTCTCTCGATTATTTCGTCTGCGTTGTGGGAAATATGAATAATTAAGCAACACTGCCTCAAAACATGTGACCATCAATCTGGACGACTTGTCAGCTGGCAAACGCACACACAAACACACACACATGGAGACATGTTGTTAGTCATGTGAAATTTTCAATTTCGATTTTTGCATCCCGTACAGCAAAACTTTCTGCAAATGTTTGCTTACTCTTCCTTTTCAAGCAGCAAGCGAAATAAGTTCAAATGCAATTCAAAACAAACTCAGTTTTATATTCAATTAACTTAAAACAAAATATTTTAATTTGAAATATTTAAAGTAAAATATGCTTAAGTCAGCAAAAAGGTTAATATAGTCCAGCACATATTCCTGGGTATTTAATAGCACAGCTTGTATGTATGTAGTCCGGGACTGGTCATCTTCGAGTGCTCGTAAACTTAAGTCAATTACAAGCTTGAACGGAAATTTAAGATTTCAATTAGAGCAAACGAAGACAATTTTTGCCTGTCAATAAATCAAATTGCATTTATGAATTAAGCATTAAATTGAGAAAATGCCCGTAGACAGCCAGCTGGAGTAGTTGCCACATGCGGCATGCTGTAAGCGCGGCTCCCACGGAATGTGGCAAATCATTAAATGGCATGGCAGCAAAAAAGAGATTAACAACTTGAGGAAAATGATTAAACAATTAATTAAACATGCATTATAATTTATTGCGGCGGCCAGGCTTGGCAACAGCAATCAGCAACGATTTGCAGTTGCTTTTGTTGTTGTTGCACATTTGTCTGATTAGCTTTGCGGTTTTGTCTTCTTTTTTCCTCGCTTTTTGTTTGTTTGTTAGTTTGTTTATCGACGTTCTGCGCACGTTTAAAACGATGAAAAACCATGATAAGCATAAGCCACAAGATTGTCACCATATGCTGATTGTGATAATCGTGATCACGTGATCTAAACATTTGGCGTATTGCTTTAACAAAGAAACTGGAGCACATAAAGCGAATTATGCAAATTAAAAGATACCTCGCAAACCACGCAATTACATACACAATTGATTTCTAATTAAAAGACAGCCCCCGCATCAGCTCTCAAGCACCACCCTCGGCCCCACCCGCTGCTCGGCAATTTGATGAAACGCCTTGAATGGGGAAAAAAAAGATGCTAAATAAAATAAAATGGAAATGGAAATGGAAATAATTATTGACGCCATGCAGTTAAGTTACGGCATGCCCATCAAGTTCAGGCTACAGCAGCCTAGCATCTTCCCCTTCAACATGCCCCTTTCCCATCTCCTGCATTAAATCCAACGTTTGGACAATTAAAAAAGGCTAAGCGTTAAAATCGTTCATTTTCGGCCAGCAAACTGCAATTGGGGCGTCTGCGATTTTGTGGACTGTGTGTGTGTGTGTGTGTGCTGGCTGCGACTTGGCTTTAATTAGTTTGCTACGCTGTCGGTTCAATTTTGACGCAGAAAAAACCACGACGTCCTCGTCTTCATCTTCGTCCACGCCGTCATCTTCTTCATCATCCGCATCGTCAACGCAAATTACGCGTCGTCAAAATAATTGCCGTGGGTCGCTCAAATGCGACCAGTCAGCCCCATCGGCCCATCTGCCTAGCCCTGGCCCAGCCCAGCCCATCCCAGCCAACCAGCTAGTCGATCAGCCCTTAGCCCACTGTCGCACTATGGGCGGCAGGCAAACAAGCAGCTGGCAGCAATTCAGAAGTAGCTTTACTATATACTGATCAATATGCTTGTAGCAAAAAAAAAAAAACTGCTTATGCAAAGATCAACATTGAATTTCAAACTTTGCAAAGCAATATCTGCCAGGAGTTGTTCCACATATATTTTATTTGCATTTGAAAGTTCTACCAGTGCCCACTGTGCGGTCATAATCAACAAGCCAAGCAGGCGGGCAATTAAAATAAGCTTTGCTATCTATATAAATAAGTTTTTTTTTTTTTGCATATTTGATAGCTGCACAGCTCTTGCCACCTATTTGACAGCATAGTATGGCTGTTTTTTATGCATATCCCGCAGCCAGCGACGTTGTTGCCTGTCCCTGTCCCTGCCCTAGTCCCAGTCCCAGTCCCAGTCCCAGTTCATTTGGCCAGCAATTGGCATTACAATTTCTCGTTAATAGAAAATGAAATTGTCATCAAATGAAGATTGAGCTTAGCCACAGACTCAGTGCCGGCTGCAAATCCAATTAGAACATGACGCTCAAATCGAATTAGAATTCAACTGTCCAACAGTGTTCTGTTCCTTTTTCGCTGTGTGCTGTTAACTGTTTCAGTTCGTCGGCATTTCCACTTTGTCGGCAATCTTCAGAGGCGACCGCTGCACAAATCAATAAAAAGGAAATATGCACAAACAGATTATTTATAATCGCATATATATTTTATTTGCTTAAGATTTCTGAATGTTTGTGCTCATGAAATGCAGCTGTGCACGAATGCTCGGATGGGGACTTCTGCTGTTACTGTTAGTGCATTCAAATTCTCAAACTCAATTATCAATGCGCATACGTCACGTGTGACGACTGTAAGTAGCTTCTTATGTGAGCCACAACCCCGAAACCTCAAATAAAAAAATTAAAAAGCAAAAAACACCAAAAAGATACAAGTGCAAGAGGAAGGAAGTTGAAACCATTAGAAAATGCCAACAAGCTGGCCCGTCCGTTGGGCAAATAAAACCAAAAGTTACAGAGAAAAAAAAAACAAAAAAAAAATAGACATCATGTGATGGCAAGAGGCACAAGCTCGTGTCCTGGCCGTGCAGCACTCGCCAGTCGCCACTCGTCACGGCCCGCCTGCAAGTCCTTAACGTGAACGAGCTAATATTAAGGTGTTGTGGCGGTTTTTTTTTTTTGCCTTTGTCTTTGCCGGCATATTCATATATATTTATATCTATTGGCGAAAAAAGAGACAACAGCGACAGCAACGAAAGCAACACAACAACAATGACAACATGCACAAGGACGAGCCCGAGGATATGATGCCTTACGACTGTTTGCCAGAGATGTTGATTGGCATTGCGTTTGAGCAGGGGGGCATAGGACAGGAAGGGGGCGGGGGCGGGGGCGTGGGCGGGGTACGTGTACGGGTGCGGTCTGCTGGCCGCTGTCTGCTTTCCTCATATTGATGATGCGGGCAAAGAGACAAAACCCGACAAAAAAGACAACAAGAGGAAGCAGCAGCAGTAGAAGAGCAATACCGCACTCATAAATTATTGTCTAGACTATGATTTTAACGTTTTTTGATTATGAAAGCTAAAAAACATGAAGAATCCCACTCTGTGGCTCCCAAAAAAAAAAAAAAAAAACAACAAAAACAACAAGAAGTAGAAGTACGGTTATTGTATAGCGGAATATATAAAATAAAAATCGCTGGCATAACCTTTTTAGCTATAGAGTTTTCTCTACCTCCCCCTGTTTAGGCTGGGCCTGCTTTATTTGCTGGTTGCTGCGTGTAGATATCATATCAATAAGCAAAAGGATTAGACATGTGACTGGACCAGTCGCTAGCTGCCCCGACCCCGACTTCGACCCCGGCCCGCTTATGGGGTACGTTTTGGGACGACTTTGTTGTCGTCCTTGTTCAGTGCTTATCGAGGGACGTTCAAAACACAAAAAAAAAAAAAAAAACAAAACAAAAAATCACATTTTATTTTTTTGTTTTGTCTTTTTTTTTTGTGATATATATATTTTTATGATATTGAGGCAGAAATATGAATAAAAGTCAAGCTCGCGTTGGGCCGGCCGTGGTTGGGGCAAGGGCGCACAGGAATTGGGTTCGGCTTGGCCAGACAATTATTAAGCAAAAGTTTAACGAATTAGAAACAAAATGGGCGGCTGAGTGGATCAGACCGACCGGAGTGAGGCAAGGGGTAGAGCTTTGATTAAAATGTACAACTTGATGCAAGGCATAAATACTGTATATGCATATGTGTGTGTGTCTGTGTGTTTGTGTCTTTCAGCTAGTAATTGTTTCTAGCATGGAAACACTTCAATTAAAACTCCCCATCGACCAACCCGATTCAAAGGCCACGCAGCACGCACAAATTTTTGACAATAAAATCGAAACATAAATCGAAAATTGTTTAATTCAAATAAGAAATGGCGCCGCAAAAGGGTTTGACTCAGCGACTGGCTGACTAACTGACTAACTGACTGGCTGACTGATTTGACTGCCTGGTTCTTGCTGGTTGCCGCATAAACGTGTTCGTTCGCGTCCTGTGCCTGGGAATTGTAAAGCTGTCAAATTTTAATTACAAAACTTTATAATCCAAAAAATACAACAACAACATGAAGACGACGCACAAACGCGCCTTGTGGTGGATGGGGGAGGGGGTTGGAGTGAATTGGTTGGTGTGGGCGTCTCGTTAACTACCTAACGCAAAGCCATCGCACCGCCAACATCAACATCAACATCAACTGTTCCTTTCGTTTTGCTCCCAAATCAATTCAATAACTGTGTGCCATTATGTGCGTGTGTGCGTAAATGAATGACTGTTTGACTGAGTGAATGAATGAATGACAAACTGTATAACTGTTTGCCTCGCCGCCTGTCCGTCTGCCTGTCTAGCTGACTGATGAAACGCGCTTTGGCATCGTCTCGTGCCAAGTTCAGTTCGAAATTGTTTGATTTATGCCTTTGAATTGTTGTAAATTGGCAAGGCGCCGTCCCAACTCCCATTCCCGCTAGCTGTAACCTGTTCCCACCCACCACCAACCATCCAACTCGCATTCCCTGCCGCGGGCAATTGACAAATAATGAAAAATGCAAAATTACCTGCCACTTAGGAGCTTTAAGTTGTGTGAATGGAAAACAATCGCACGCGAAATTCGCTTCATTTGAATAAAGTGGAAGCCCTATGGATTGATACTTTAATGCGCTAATTGTTTACATTTACACACCATTTAATATGCTTCTGAATATACTCATAGATAGCTTTTCAAACATTAGCATATGTTATAAATTCACAGATATTACTGATTATTATTATAACAATCATACTTATGAGTGGACCCAGGAATACACTCTTAAATGCACCAATGAATCAATAGAAACTCGCTTATATAAAGTACACTTAGTAGCTAAGTATACCTTGAACAATTTTAAAACGCATTCATATACAGCATACATAAAAAGCACTCATGAATATTGAGACAACTGACTGATTGGCACAGTAAATGAGCACAAATTGCAGCAAATGCAAATGACAAGTCGCTTACACAGCGAATGCACTCACACTATCGCACTCATAGATTCATACGCACACTCATTCATTCACTCGCAGGCATTTGTGAGTTGCCTTGTTTTTTTTTTCTTGTTTTTTGCCTGCATTGTTGTCTTTTGTTGCAAATTGCCAACTTGGGCATTGAGCGCTGCCAGCAGCAACAACAATCGCAGCGCAGCCAACAAAAGCTGTTGGCGTCAAAGCTCTGGGGTGCACTTGGCAGACTTTAAGCCACGGCAGCAGCAGCGGCAGTTCAACTTCCTTCAATGCCCTCCTCTTTCTGCTGGCAACACTTGAAACAATCAAAAATCAATGACAAACGAACAGCAAAAAAAAAAACGTGAAAAAAAACACGATATTGAGACGACAAAACGACGCTGTGGCTGCTGCTGCTGATGCTGCTCTTTACTCATTTGTCTTTTGGCTTTTTGGAAATTAACAACACACGCCCCCGCCCACTGCCCACTGCCTACCGCCCAGCGACCGCCATCCCGCCATCCCGCCGCAGCAGCAGCAGTCGAAAGCCTCTTCAGCTGACTGCTTGAAAAGTAACCCCTTTTTTATAGCGCCCAAGCCAACTTCCTTCACTGGCTCTCCTTCGCCCTTTCCCCCTTGTCATTTGTGCTGTCTCTATTGCTGTCTATATATATATATATATATATATATATAGAAATATATATATCTGTATATATATTTTAAAATTTTTATGCCCGAATGAATTTTAATTCCTTTGACGGTTGCTTTTGGCATTGGCAGCTGGCGTGCCTAAAAGGCTGCTACAACATTTTTGTTATATATGTATATATACATACATATATATACACACGCATATGCAGCTTCTTTTCAATGTGTATGTGTGTGTCTTTGATTGCTTATTGTTAATTTGTATTTGTGTATTGGTCGCCTGTATGTTTGAGTTCTGAGATGTTTTTGCTGCTGCTGTTGCTGCTGTTCGCTGATTAAACCCTTTTTTTACCCTAGTCCATATGAATGAATGTGGCAATCACACACACACACACACGCACACACACACACAAGCAGAGCATCTTAATTCCTTTTGGCGTTTTATGCATCGACCCAAGCAATTCGCCCACCTGCTGCCACATTTTGTTGTGCCGACGAGTGTGTGTGTTTGTTTCTCTCTGTGTGTGTGTGTGTGTGCGCGCCCATCAACGTCTTTTGCCTTCGAGTGTTTGTTATTATTATTGTTGTTGCTGTTGTCTTGTGCTTTGTGTGTATGTGTGCGCGCTCGTGTATATATGTGTGTGTGTATTGACTGCTTTGTCAATTGTTTGGGGGCTGCTGGCAGCCTGCCTGGCTTGTCGTCGCGCTGGCTGCCTGGCAATTTTGTTAATTACAAATCGTTTGCTTTTGGCTCTATGCTAATGTCTCTGCCTGGGACACCAACCCCAACCCCCAACCTCTTTGCCCGCTTGACTGCCATGTGTGTGTGTCTATTTTTGCATAACTTACGCAACTTTTTACAATTCTGACAGCTACCCCCCATCCAGTCAAGGCCCCAACCCACAAAGCGCAAAGTAAAAAAATAAACACAAGGGTTGTTGTTCTATTATATTTTATACTATATATATTTATACATATATATGTATTTAAATTATATATGCATATATGTATGTACATCTATAGACAGTTATAGACTATCAACTGAATATCGCTGTCTGTTTTACATACAACACGCATATCTTGGGGCTAGTAACAAACCAGCGCCAATTAACAGTTGGCCACTGACACACACACACACACACACACACACATACACACGCACACGCACACACCCAGCAGCCAGAACTGTCAGTCAATTTTGAAAAGTCTCTAACCAAAATGTTCAACTATTCCCATTGTTGGAAAAATGTAAATTTTCATAATTTTACAGTCAATACTTTGTGTGCATCCCACAAACACTCACTCTCACCCACGGGCTCTCATAGTTTTTGTTTGATTGCTGCACAGTCCGCCCAGCCTCTCCTGCCCTGTTGCTGGCCCCGCCCCCAGAGCCACCTTCGTCTCGTATATAGGGCGGCCAGTGAGACGCACAGCGAAAGCCACAGGCAGCCAACGAATTGGACAGGCAAAAGTTTTTGGTGCAAAGGGTTGCAAATGATTTTTGAGTTGTGTCGAAAATCCCCAAAAAGTTGATTTATCGTTTTAATAATTCTTCAACAGAGCCTGAAACCCGCCCGCCGTTTCTCCGGCTGCTGTTCTTCATACAAAACAAAATGAAATCGAAATGACAAAAATGTGTAGATGCATTCATCTATTAATATTTACCTAAGTGCTGCGCGCTGTTGCCAGATTTCAGCTAACGCTGTTGCCAAATTTCAAATTCTAAGTTTAAGCCTCTAGTTTTTAGTCCTTTCTTTGTGTGTGTGTGTGGGTGTGTGTGGCAGGCAGTTGATTATTAATGAACTCGTGTGTGTAAGACACAACAAGACACACACACACACACATACAGGCACAACCCCCTGGAATACCCGTACACTTGCGCCACATGCTAATTGCGTTTATTTAACAAAACAAATTTTTTACATTTTCCACTTTCTGAATGGATGCCAGGGATGGGGAACTCAATTGAGTTGGCAATTAGACGCCAGCCAGAAGGGATTTTTTGAATAGGTCTATATGGGTCTATATACATATACAACATTTTTATGCAATTAATTTGAGTCGTTGTTGTCGTCCTCGCTATGTCGTCTTGTCATGTGCTACTTCGTCTTCTTCTTGTTCTTCCTTGTACTGGGGGGGTTGCTGTCCTTAGCAGCTCTCACATGTCTCGTATGCTAATGAAAAATCGAACACGCAACCCCAGCTTAGCATTAGGTGGAGTGAGGGGTCTGTTGCTGCCTTTTGATTGATAATCAAGTTAACTGCTTAGCATTTCTAGGCATGACATGTTCCAGGACTAGCTAAGGACACATGTTTCTATGCACATTAGCATGCACACACACAAACACACTCACACATATAAATATATTCATGCTGATGCGTTTTTAATGCCAATTATATGTTATTGCATATGTTCCCCACTGTCATATTGTTTATGGCCAATAATCATAATTTGGCCCATTTGCTTCGTTTTATTGATAAAATATTTGAATAAAGCAAAAGTTTTGCCAATCAACTTTCTGACATATGTACATACGTATGTATATGGCCCAATGAAGTAAATTAACGTGCCGCCCAAATAACGCAATGACACGCAAATTACCAATTGGTATTATGTTGATTTGGGTTCTGTTTGCGGCCGCTTCTTCTTCATGTTCTTCTTCAGCTAAAGCAGCGGCTTGGGTACAGTCAACGCAAAAAGTCGCCATGTTGTCACTGCCTTTGGCATATGCGTCAATTAAAAACCGCGCCATTAAATTAATTTTAATCACATAATATGAAATACACACATACACACACGCCACCTGGTTGTCATTAAAAAATTTCGCTGCATACCGCACGGCGCAAAACTTTATCTTATCAACTTTGTTGCGCCGCCCCGCCCCGCAGCAAGTCTCGCCCCTGCCCACGCTTCGCTCACACACGTCGCTCACGTTGCTGTCGTTGACGCACTTAAGAAAAATTCCCTTGTCAAATTTGCCAATTATCATATTTTCATCAAACAAACAAAGTTCCAAAAACTCAAACGCTCGCTGCAGGCGCACAATCCCAGCCCCCAGCTCCCAGCCCCGCCCAGCGACTCCGCCCACTGGCCATACATTGTACCTGTGCATGTCGCCCCCTTCCCTCCCCCTTTACCCATTCACCTGTGGCTGAATCTGTGGCCTGCCAGCAGACTCGCTAAAGTCTCAGGCAATCAGCGACGTCGCCGTCGTCGTCCTCGTTGTTAATTTTATTAAAAATTATTTTATAACTCTCGAACTTTTGCGCATACACGATGCGATGCGACGCGTCACGACTTTATTCTCTGTCATGCCCCGCCCCCGGTCCCGCCTCCGCCTCCGGCCCCCTGTCTGTCCGCATTGTTGTTGCTTAAATATTGATGTGCGCAATTACAATAGACTAAAAAAATAATAATAACATCGCAGAGCCACAATGGCAGAGCAAGTTTGGCAGCTTCTCCACGCCTCGAAGGATCAAAAATTTATCAACTTCTGTTTGCAAACTTAACCAAAAACAAACATTTAAAAATTATGAACAGATTGTTCTTATAGAAAAGTTTGTTAAGAGAAACAGCATTTAACTATACGGTTGTAAACGCCATTTGCAACTTTTTTAAATATGAAAAAAAATCTCTTAGTTTACGGCAATGTATTTAAATGGACCTACTAATAGATGTTTTTAATTATTTTTATTTTATTTTTTGCAGATTAAAGCACTTTTGGATGAGTTGCAACGCCTGCGCGCTCTGGAACAAACTCACCTGGTACAAATCCAGAGGCTCGAGGAGCATTTGGAGGTGAAGCGCCAGCACATAATGCGTTTGGAGGCCCGCTTGGATAAGCAACAGATCAATGAGGCCCTGGCCGAGGCTACTGCGTTGGCGGCCGCTGTTAATGCAGCTGCGACAAACAACAACAACAACAATAGCAACAGCAACAACAACAACAGCAGCAGCAACAAAAACAACAACAACAACAACCACAGTAGCCAGAGCACCGACAATAACAGCGTGTTCAAAACAGATCTTACATCGACCCATCAGCCCAACGAAGATGATGATGAAGACGATGACAATGATAACGACAACGATCACGATAATGAGATGCGCGAAGGCGACGGTGACGATGACGAGGACATGGATCTGGCCAACGTTGAACAGCAGCACGACGCCATGGCCAATAGTCGGCACGACGATGTTAACGACAAGGACGATGCCGAGGAGCAGGATGCCGATATGTCCAATGCCACAGCCACAGCGGACAGCAATGAGCTAAAAATCAAAAAGGAACAGCAGTAAGTAAAATTATCTAATTAAACCAAAAACAATAAAATCTGATCGTAAACTAAACGTTCATTACCTTTAAAAGGCAGAATTCATTTCCCTTTAATCAAGCGTAGATTTAAATAAATATAATATTTCCATTTTGTTTCATTTTAATTTTACAGCAGTCCACTGGATCTCAATGTGCTCAGTCCACAGTCGGCCATTGCCACAGCCGCGGCGGCAGCAGCAGCCGCTGCCTGCGCCAACGATCCAAACAAATTCCAAGCCCTGCTCCTGGAACGGACCAAGGCCTTGGCCGCGGAGGCGCTCAAGAATGGCGCCAGCGATGCGATCAATTCGGCCAGCGAAGGTCAGTATATGAAAATGTTGCAGCAACTGCGTGCCACCAACGGTTGCCAGTTCCGTTTCATTCCGTTCGTTTCAAATCGCTGCTGTTTGGTCGCTTGTTGCAATCGTTGCAACGCTTTGATTTGTTCCGCCTACGGCGCCCAGCAGGGCCATTTATGATTTGTTTGACGGACGGGACGTTACGTTCATTCCGTTACTTTCTTATCGGTGCTAACGGACTACGGCGCCACTTTTTATGGCTGTCAACAAGCGAACAGAAAACCAGCGTCAGCGATTGTCTTTCTTTCTCTCGCTCTCTCTTTCTCTTTCTCTCTCACCCTTTCTTCATACTTTATTCTTGAATTATTTTAATTTTATTGTGTTTTTTGCACAACATTTGCATTGAATCGTCTGCGAATGTTGTCGTTGTTGTTGTTGTTGCCTTATAAACTATGAATTGCTCTGCATGTTTATCGATAATATTGACATATACAAAAGCCAAACAAAAACACAACAGTTGACAATCATCATCGTTATTTTTATGATTCTTTTGATTGTCGTTGACAACAACACGCTTAAATGCTATCTCTTTCTCGTTCTACACGGATACATATTTATATACATTTATATGTATTTACGTATGTATATATTTATGAGTCTCTATTTACAAAAACTATAAACACACACATACACACACATACACACAGTTTCTTTGTTGTTTTGTTGTTCAAATTGGCAAGCGAAAAGAAAAAGTGCAAAAATGTTGGCAAAAGCAAACAAAAAATTGAAAAGAAAAAAATTTTGATTAATTTTTGGCGTTTTGTTCCATGGATGTTGTTGAAATCAGTATACCAAACAAATACTAAATACCAAAATACCAAATAACATAAAAAAAAAAACAAAAAAAAAAACTATAAACAAAAAGTATTTTATGATAGATCATTGCAAATAAGTAGCAACAACAAAAGGCACAACTTTTTTGTTGTTTCCCGCAGAAATGCCGCAACAACAGCAAGCCCCAGGCGCAGCAACAACTGATCAAGTTGCAGTTGAAGATGATGATGCAGCAGCAGCAGCAGCAGCAGCCGCAACAACATCAGCAGCAGCAGCAACCACAGCCACGGCCACATCGCAATTAGAAACGAGCAAAAAAGTAACGGAAACACCTGAGAATGAAATATTGGCCGAGGCCATTTTGCAGCCCAAAGTTGAGATCCTTGACACAGACGAGATGGGCGATGAGGCTGCAGCTGGCCAAACGCTGGAAGAGCAACTGGTCAATAGCTATTGGAGGCGTGGCTTTGAAACGAACACAACAGCAACAGCAGCAGCAGTAGTCGCAGCAGCAGCAGCAACAAGCACATCAGCAACCGGGAGCAAAACGCCAACAATTTATCAAAATGCCAATGCGGTGCAGCAGCAACTGTTGCCGCCGCCGCCGCCACCACCACCGCCTCCACCACAGCAACAGCAACAGCATTTCGCTGCGCAACAGCAGCAGCAGCAGCAACAACAACAACAGCAACAACAACAGCAACACTATCAACAGCAACAACATGGACCCTCGTCCACTGTGCTGCTCAGTCAATTGGTTAACTCAACTTTCTCACATGCCAATCACTCCTCTTGTTCCAATTCCAAATCCGCACGCTTAGATGCCGCCTCACACCACCAACTCCAGCAGCAGCAGCAGCAGCAGCAGCAGCAACAGCAACAGCCACAGCTGCATCAGCAGCAGCATCTGCACAACAGCAGCAATAGCAGCAACAGCATCGCAGTTGGCAGCGATCCGCTGAGCCATCATCATCATGCGCACCACCATGGCCATCCGCATGGACAGCTCCTGCATTCGGCGCATCATCTGCACCACGGTGCCGACTCGAATTCATCCAGCGCCAACAGCACGCCAAATAGCACCGCCCAGCTGGCGGCCAGCATTGCCAGCACGCTGAACGGCAACAAGTCGCTGCTGCAGGCAGCGGCCGCTGCCAATGTGGCCGCCGCCGCCGTTGCCGAGGACAACAACAACAGTTTGACGCCCAACGCAAATGCGGCGGTGGCCGCAGCGGCAATGGCAGCACATGCCCAGCATGCCGCCGCGCTGGGCGCACCCAATTTTCTGCCCAATCTGCCCAGCCTGCCGGCGTTCCAGTTTGCGGCCGCAGCGGCCGCTGGCCAGGATGCGCGTGCGCATTTTCGCTTTGCGGACGCTGAGCTGCAGCTGCAGCCGGGCGTCTCGATGGCCGGCCGTCTGGGCGAATCGCTGATACCCAAGGGCGATCCCATGGAAGCCAAGCTGCAGGAGATGCTGCGCTACAACATGGACAAGTATGCGAATCAGGCGCTCGACACGCTGCACATCTCGCGGCGCGTCCGCGAGCTGCTCTCGGTGCACAACATCGGGCAGCGTCTGTTTGCCAAATATATTTTGGGACTGTCGCAGGGCACCGTCTCGGAGCTGTTGAGCAAGCCAAAGCCCTGGGATAAGCTGACCGAGAAGGGTCGTGACAGCTACCGCAAGATGCACGCCTGGGCCTGTGATGATAATGCCGTCATGCTGCTCAAATCCCTCATACCCAAGAAAGGTGAGTTTTTTCCACTAAATGTGTTTGTTTGCTTTTTTTTTTGTGCGTTCTCTTTTTTTTTTTTTTTTTTTTTTTTTTTTTTTTTTTTTTTTTTTTTTTTTTTTTTTTTTTTTTTTTTTTTTTTTTTTTTTTCTTCAGTTGCTGCCTGCTATGCGCACAGTTGTTTTCTAGAGCTTACATTTTAAACTAAGTAAGGCTAAGGATAAGTGTTTTTTATTTTGGGGCCCTTTTGTTTCTTATACTAAAGTGTTACAGACTGCACTTGAACTTCGGAATTAATACACTTGCATTTATTAAATATTCGCATTTTATCATATCTCTCTCGGGCATTGTCTACTTTCAATTGATTTGTTAACAAAATGGAATTGAAACATTTGAATCAAAATACTGCGCATTTCAAAAAAAAAAACTCGCCCAGCTCTGATCGTGCTTGTTTTGGCTGTATTTTGTTGTTTACTTTTAGATATATTTATGTTTTGTATTTTTTTTTTGTTCATTTTCATTTGAATTTGCTTGGCTCGCGGCCAAAAACATTAAAATGTGAAATTTTAATTATTTTTGATTTTTGCGTATAATCAACGTGCCAACGAGCAGCAACGATGGCGACGACTGGATGCATTTCATGCAACCATTTCGCCTGTCGTCATAAATTTTCGCGAGTTTGCACATTAGGCGTAAAATGTTCGTGTACAACTCGAAACGGACTCGCACTCGCGCAGCTCAAAACAACAAACAAAGCAAAGTTTCTTCGTTTTTTTTTTTTTGTGTTTTTTTTTTTTTGCAAAACACTAAATTCTGATCTTTGGCCAACGATTGCTGCGAAAAGTTTTGCAATGTGTCTGTGCCTGTGTGTTGCAGTCCATTCCATTTGTTTGCTGCTGTTGTCTTGGTTAAGTTTTATTGATTAGTCATCAATTTAATGGGCCGCCCCAACAGCCACTACAAATATGCCAGCGCCGGGCTCTACAAATATGTCAATGCAAAAGTATTTTTAAAGTACGAACTGTGGCACAGACACGCACCTATTCCGCATGTCACCCACCTTGCCCCTGCACCACCGCTCAGCTGAAGCGACTTGGGTAAAGTTAATCAAAGTTTTACTGTGCCCCTCTGTGTTTGCCAAAGCACATGTGTGTGCGTGTGTTTGTTGTATGTGTGTGTGGCTAAGTGCATGCAAATGTTGACAATTAATTTATGACGATTACTCATGACAGCTAAACTAACTGTTTATATATTTATGCATGTAGAACGCAGGCGCTGCATTTTCCATTTCCCATTTTCCCTTTTTTCCATTTAAAGCGATTGAATGTGTTTAGCGACACAGCCCCCCCCCCCCTTTGGTTTCCTTCTTGCCCGCAGTTGTCAGTTAATTATAAGCAAATAGCCAGTTAGATGCACGCCACAGGCCAATGCTTCGGCCAGACTTTGTTGCATACAGTTGTTGCGCAGATTGCATAAAAAAATATTAATACAATTATATGAAATCATTATAATTAATGTGATTATAATAAAATCAAGAATCCGCAATACTTTGAAGTCAACTTGTGGGCTGAAAAGTTAAGCGAGCGGAGCGCGTCAATGATTTTTGAATTGTAATTGTTTAAAGCGCATGGAACGAGTTGGAATGGAATGGAATCAAATGGAATGGGGCGGCGCGACGACTGCCGTGACAATTGGTCTGTGAAAGGCTTGAAACAAAATACATATACAAAAAAACTGTACGAAAAAACAACCGACAACAATTAAAAAACACAACAACAACAACAGCAGCAACCGTGAAGCAGAATTAAATGTAAACAACGACAACAGCAACAATAAACAACAACAACAACAACAACAACAACATCGACGTCGACGACGAGAACAGGAACAACAACAACAACGCAATGCAACTGCTGCCTTCAACGAGGCATGCAAAACGTTGACGTGCCGCGCGTTTGAAGTCGTCTTTGTGCTGGACAAAGTGCGGCAGCTGAGTGGTGGCCGGGAGCGTGGGCGGGACGAAGACGGGAACGAGAACTAGAACGAGAACGGGGGCGAATTGCAGTGCGGAGTTGCGCCAAGGGCGGCTGCCTAACGATTGGTAGCGCGTAGCCAAATCGGTGGTAGGCGGCTCACAGTGGGGGGAGGGAGGGGGGGGGGTGGCTTTTGGGGTGGGCGCACCGCGCGCCTGGTTGACGCAAAACTTTTTGCGTTTTTGGTTTGTTCTGCCGTTAATTTTGCTTGTTTTGTTGTTGTTGTTGTTGTTGTTGTTTTTGTTTTGTTAAACATTTGACGACAATTGTTGCATATTAAACGGCGCACAGGCAAAGCGAGTGGAAATTTTAGCAAAAATTGTTGAGGGGAGGCTAAAAAACTATTGAAAAGTTATAAAAAACTTCGAAATGCAAATGCAAACAGCAGTCGATAAATGTTATCAAGAGTCCGCCAGTCCCAAAGAAGCAAACAACTCTGATCAATATATATATATTCAAATTAGACATTCGCTTTTTAATTTAACTATTCTTAAAAGAATATTGAGTTTATAAAAGGCAACTTTTATTCAGTTATCGACAGACAGAATGTTTGAAAACAGGGCCAACCACTGTGCAAGCTCTGTTGCACTGTGCACTAGTTGCCCGAAAGTTGACAATGCTTTGGCTTGACAAATTTATACAAGTGGGCAGAAGGAGGAAGGAGTTCAACCAAGTGCCGGTTGAGTACTCAATTCAAACTGCGCTTAGCATTGCAAAAACACAACCCAAAACAAAACGGTGGCGGGGGCATAGCGTAAAACCTCGACGTCATTTTAGCCCCGTCAGACGTGTCGTATACGTAATGGCAAATATTTGTATTTGTCGACGGCAGCAGCAGCGGCTAATGTAGCCGAGCCAACTCGTTATGGCAGCTAATAATACTAGCATATTAACACATAATTTTAGCAGACGTCGTCTATTTGTTTTAGCCAAGTCAGTCAGCGGCGCAGCGGCAGCCGAAAAGTCGCAAAGTCGCAAAGTCGGGCGAAAAGTGCGTGGCCTAAAATAGAAAAGCACGCGGCAAAAAAGACAAAAGAAGGCAGCCAGCAAAAGTGCCGAATGCCGGCACGGGTAATAGTCAAAGTGATAGCAGAGAACAGGCGGGGCGAGGTAAACGGACGGATGGTGGGATGGGGGGGACGGGCTCTCTAACAGATCGAGGAGGTAAAGACAAAAGCATTCCAAATGCCAAACAGACAGACGACAAAACGCTGCCTGGCACTTTTATTTGCCGCCGTTTCACAAATTATTTGTCACCAGCCATAAAGCGAAATATGTGCCTTACACACACAATCACACACTCACACGTACACACACTCACAAACATACTGCTTGACTAAGTGGCCAACGGGGCGTATCAATTCCTGCGCTTTTTGGCCTCATATTTAAGTATTTTTCTTTCATACATTTTCTATTTTTCGCTTTGATTGTAATTTATTTTATTTGATTTTATGAAAATTGCTTTATGTGAGTGGGTTGGAGGCGGAAAGAGCAGCGGCCGCATTCTGAGGAATGTGCTTACCATAACAATGGGGCGTGGCTCATATGCGTGTGAAGGGGGAAAATATAATAAACATAAATTAGCATAAAGCTCGTTCAGCAATTTTTATAAATGTGATTAAATTAAAAAGAAATACACATATATATATGTATAAATATATATATATGTATATATATATACATTGGTATATATGTGAATAATAAAAAAATAAAGGCATACTAAATCTTTGATAGCTTAGCCAATGAGTCAGTTAAATTGATGCTTTTGAATCATTTGTGATACATTTGAATTTAAATCAAAATGACATTGAATTACCGCATTGCTTACTTGTGTTCATAATATGAATACTAAAATTTGTTAGCTTTTCTCGAGTGCATTTAAAATACAAGCAACTTATTCACTTGTCAATTGAATCAAATACATTTATAGTATGCAGATTCTAAAAAATATTAAAAAAAAAAATTAACAAAATAAATAAAATATATCTACAACGATGGCAGCCACACGATATGTGTGTGTGGCACGTTCATGTTGACTGACATGCCACGCCCTCGGCGCCGCAAGGACAGGGCAAAAGTTTGTCTTCGACATTTTGCCATTATGCCGCAAAATGTTGCAATTTTCGCGCGCGCTCATTTTGTGCTTTCTGAACTTTTATATCTGAATTTTTCTTCGTTTTTTTATTATTTTGGTTATTGTGTTGTTTGCGCTAATTACTTTGTAATGAACTTTGACAACAATAATAATAATAAAATAATAAAAATACTAAAGCAAGCAATTTCGAAAATTTAAACGAATATAAAACTTACAAATTACCTTTAGCCCGCAAATTCCTTGTCATATTTTGCGTTTAATTGCAGGGCAAAAAACACAAAAAAAAAAAAAAATAAAGAACAACCCTTTAACTCAGCCTAGAGCTGCCTCTTGGCTGATTTGCCTGCAATTGGTATTGAAAAATTGGCGCTTTTGCTGTTTGATGTTGCTGCTGTTCTTGATGAGCCAGCTCTTACCTTGCCCCGCCCTATGCCTATGTTACCTGTGCGCCCACTTCATTTGCCATGCTACGTTTGCCCTCAGCTCAGTTAGAAGAAAGCCTGAAGTAGGTGTCTCTCTGTCTGGGGTTCTGCCTCCGTTTTTAATTGACACTTCTGCTAATACCGCCCCCAGCTCGACCTGCCCCTGCCCCTACCCCTGCCCCACCATCAGTGCCCCTGACCCCGTCCAGGACAACACACACTGCGCACAGAAAAACAACTGACTGGCATTTTAATTAGAAAATTTTTCTTGCAATTAATGCAAATTGCGTGCGTGTGCCAATTTCAATGCGCCAGTTCAATTGTGGCAGCCCCTTCCAACCGCTACTCAGCTGTAAACCCTTTTTTTGTTTTCGCGACTGAAGTATGATTACATATTTGTGTGCTGGCAAATATTTATTGTATTAGGAAAAACTCCACAGGAAAAACTGAACAAAAGCGAAAAAAAAAAGACAAAATACACAGTCGACTGAACATGGGCCAGGAGTGGGGCTCAGATTGAAGGTTGAGGGGGACTGTTGTGAGCACTCATCGTGTCTGGCGAGAATATTCGTCTGATTTGTTATAAAAGGCAAATATTCATCAAGCAAATTGTGGCACAGGTGGTGGCTTGTGGTGGTGCGTGCTACGCCAAAAATATATGCATATTTATATATATATATATATATATACATATATATAGGATATGAGCTATCATATCTATATTTTTATAACAGCTAACGGTCGCGCAAAATCCATATCCCTTTGAATGACAATTTGGTCAACATGTTCCTCTCTAATAAATTACAAACAACACACACACACACACACACACACACACACTAAGAACTGAAAAATGAAAGCGCAGACAAAAAGTGGACAACGGTAACACAAAAACCAAAAGAGAAAAAAAAACGAAACAAAACGACAAATATTCAAATGTACAAATATATACTATATACATATTTATATATTCCTAGAGTTGGGGGTGTGTGTGTGTGTTTTTATGTAGTTGGGTATTGCGTTATTTAAAAGTCGCTTCTGTCTGCAAATTTGTCGCTCCGCTGGGCAAATGTAACGAACGCCACGTGAGCTGCTTAAAAACGTTGGCCTTTTTGAAAGCATTTTTTAAAACTCATATTTTAAACCATTTGCTCAGTTAAAAATCTATCAAGTTAGCTCTTAATAAAGCTTTTAACTTTGAACGAGTTTTCAACACAACGGCCATCAAATGTTGTCCTTTGGCTAAAGTTGCCTTAAATCATATCTTAAAGCCCAAATATGGTGCAAGCGAGCAGTTTATTGATTTGGTTTTGTGGCCATGTGTAACAATTGACAGTGCAATGCCCTGCCTTAACCCAACTCAACTGGGGTTCACTCCGCATCCGTTTTCCATTTTCAGTTCCAGTTGCTAGACCATCTCCGTCTCCGGCTAAAAAGCGCTTAAGCTGTCTGTGTCTGTGTCCCGTGTCCAGTGTCCAGCGTCGAGCGTCCTGTGCCTGTCCTGGCGTGGGGTCAGCCAGGTGTCATCAATGTCATCTTCGACTTTATAACACAAAAACACTTTGTAATCCCCAAATGAAGCGACGACGATGGCATAGAGCTAAACTAACCAAAAAAAAATGAAAAAAATAAAAAATTTAGAAAAAATATGACAAAAAATTGCCAAATTCATTTGAGCAAAGCGCAAAAAAGAAATATAGAAATCTAAAAGCGCTGCCCACAGAATGCGGCATGTGGCAAGCGGCAGTCGGCATGTGGCCAGCGGTGGGGCATGTATCGTCACTCTGCAAAACGTTTCGATCTATTGTAGTTGGCCCTTTTATCGCCTTTTGTCCATCTCTGAGGCAGTCGCTCTTCTGGCTTTATTGTATTTTTCAATGGGCAACACTTTTCAATTCGCCCAAAATCGCTCGCTTCAATTGGCAACGGGCGACCAAACATTTGTCATTCATGTGTTGATTTCCGTTTCCTGTGCCACATGCGCCTGGCAACACAGCCCGGCCCCGCGTCCCAGTCTATGCTGGACAAGTGTTTGCTCCTTTGGGGCATCGATTATGCTAGGGCAATTGTAAAGCGATTTTCAGTTATTTCGTTGCGCTGCCACGCCCCACGCCCATTGCGCGCCTCGCCCCCTCCAGCGCCGCCCAATTGCGCTGATTGATGTTTGTTGGCTGGCGGCCGCAAACATGCCACATGCCACAGGACACAAAGCACAAAGAGCACGCGGCATAAAGCTCAACCACTTGTGCGATTATTTTACAATTTAGCAGTCGATTTTTTACTCGATGTTTTCGTTTTTTTTTTTTTTTTTTTTTTTTTTTTTTTTTTTTTTTTTTTTTTTTTTTTTTTTTTTTTTTTTTTTTTTTTTTTTTTTTTTTTTTCTATTGAATTTGTGCACAGCATTTTGTTCGCTTTTTGCTGCTGCTGTTGTCGCTGTTGTTGTTGTTGTTGTTGTTGTTGTTGTTGTACTCCATGTGCTCTTTCAATTGCAATTGAATTCACATTCATTTATTCATTTCGACTCGTTTCGTTCCATGGCGTTTATTCAACCTGGTCCTGCACCATTGCCAGCTCGCTTCGATGAGCATTTCACCAGCCCATCTATAACCCCCCAAGCCCAAACAGCTCCCAGCTCCAATTTCACTCCGCCCACATTTTGGTGCCGTGGCGCGTGCCAAATTAGCGCGCCGCTTGCATTGAACTATTTGAGGGTCCATCCAGTTTTTTCTCATGTGTTGTTTTTCTGTTGTGTACTTTTTTCGGACCTGGTCGCTTTTCCCGTTCGTTCTGGGGAAAAACCCATTGATATTGTTGTTGCCCCTCCGCTTGGTTCACGTCCGGTTCACGGACTTCGCTTTGTCTGCGGTCGGCGTTTTGTTGATTGAAAATCAAATGGTGTTATAATTGAGCTCTTCGAGGGTGTGGGCATAGTTGCTCTGCAATTTATAATGCACAAAATTTCTATTAAATTTATGTACACTGGCCAACAAAGATTTGCCAAATAATGCATGCCTCTATTCAAAGGAAGTCTTTGTAATAAACGCTTTACAATGGACAATATGTATATTTAACATATTTAAGTTAAGTTTATAATTTTAAAATATAATAATAGCAACAGTTTCTATAGACTAGACCTTTATTTTCGATACCCATAAAATTAAGTCAAGTTTTTTTATTGACCAGTGCATGGGCCGAAATCAAAAGTGCATCACAGTTCCTTTTTCAAATGTTGCGCCGCTTTATGGCCACAAATTTGTGCTGGCTTTTTGAACGCTTTATGGCATAATTGGCCCGCTGGCCCGTTGGCCTGGCCACTTCGGTTCGGTTTGGCTCGTAGCTGCTATCAATTGGGCTTCAATAAATGAGCAAAAACCGAATGCGCGCATAAAGTTTATGGCGTTTAATGGGCGATGCCACTTTACGATCAATGTACAATACAGAATGCACAGCATTAACTCATGCCTTCTCTCGTCGTCCACTCTTATCCAGACTCCGGACTGCCACAGTACGCTGGCCGCGGCGCTGGCGGCGATGATTCCATGTCCGAGGACCGCCTCGCACACATCTTCAGCGAGGCCTCGTCCCTGATGAAGAGCAGCGCAGTCGCCGCACAGCAGCAGCAGCAGCAGCAGGAGCATCAGCGTCGCCACGGCGGCGACGATACGCACAGCAACGAGGACAGCAAGTCGCCGCCGCAGAGCTGCAGCTCGCCCTTCTACAAGGTGGAGCTACAGATCAAGCAGCACCACCAGCAGCAGCAGCAGCAGCAGCAGCAGCTGCACGTCTCTGAGCATGCGCAGCGCGAGCAGCGTGAAGCGGCCGCCGCTGCCGCCGCTGCCGTTGCCGTACATCAGCAGCAGCAGCAGCGCGAACAGCGCGAACAGCGCGAGGCCGCCCAGCGCGAACAGCAGCAGCGATTGCGTCACGAGGATCTGGCGCAGGACAAAATGGCGCGTCTCTACCAGGAGCTAATGGCGCGCACTCCGCGCGAGGCAACCTTTCCAAGGTGAGTGCCCCGACCAAACTGAAACTTAATTGATTGACAACTTCAGTTCAGTTAAGCAGTTTATGTATTTTTTGAGTACAAGTATATTTAAGTTTTGACCAATTGCTTTACCTTGCAGCTTTTTGCTGTCGCCGTTCTTTGGCGGAGCCGCCGGCATGCCGGGCGCAGCCGCCAATCCATTCCCCACAGCGATGGCCGCCGACGAGAACATGCGGCATGCGTTCGAGCGCGAAATTGCCAAGCTGCAGCAGCAGCAGCAGCAGCAGGCGCAGGCCGCCAGTTTTCCCAACTTTTCCAGCCTAATGGCGCTGCAGCAGCAGGTGCTGAACGGCGCGCAGGATCTGTCGCTGGCCGGCAAGGACATCAAGCTGAACGGCCAGCGCTCCTCGCTCGACCAGCACAGCGGCAGCGGCAGCTCCAAAGACGGCGAGCGCGGCGACGACGGTGAGCGCAGCTTTGCCGCTCTGCCCCACGTACGCAAAACGGAGGGCGGCAACACGCCGGCACCGCCCGCACCGCCAGCACCGCCGGCCGCGGCCAACAGCAATCCAAATGCAATCGGCTCAGCCGCCGCCAGCGGCCACGGCAGCAATTCGGCGGCGCCCAGTCCGTTAAGCAACTCGATACTGCCGCCAGCGCTCAGCAGCCAGGGCGAGGAGTTTGCGGCAACGGCGAGTCCGCTGCAGCGCATGGCGTCCATAACCAATTCGCTGATCACACAGCCGCCGGTGACGCCGCACCACTCGCAGCCGCAACGGCCGACAAAAGCGGTGCTGCCGCCAATAACGCAACAGCAATTCGATATGTTCAACAATCTGAATACGGAGGACATTGTGCGGCGCGTCAAGGAGGCGCTCTCACAGTACAGCATTTCGCAGCGTCTGTTTGGCGAGTCCGTGTTGGGTTTGTCGCAGGGCTCGGTGTCGGATCTGTTGGCCAGGCCCAAGCCCTGGCACATGCTCACCCAGAAGGGACGCGAGCCATTCATACGCATGAAGATGTTCCTCGAGGATGAGAACGCGGTCCACAAGCTGGTGGCCAGCCAGTATAAAATTGCGCCCGAAAAGCTAATGCGCACAGGCAGCTACAGCGGCAGCCCCCAGATGCCGCAGGGTCTCGCCAACAAAATGCAGGCCACGCTGCCCATGCAAAAGATGATGAACGAACTGAAGCTGCAGGAGCCCGCCCAGGCGCAGCACATAATGCAACAGATGCAGGCCGCGGCCGCCATGTCCGCGGCCATGCAACAGCAGCAGCAAGCCGCCGCCGCCCAGGCCGCCGCCGTGCAGCAGGCCCAGGCCCAGGCTCAGGCCCAGGCGCAACAGAGCCAGCAGCAGCAGCACCAGCAACAACAACAACAGCAGGCACAGCAACAGGCCCAGCAGCAGGCACAGCTGCTGCATCATCAAAACATGCTGCTGACCTCACCGGGCCTGCCGCCGCAGCATGCGATCAGTTTGCCAGCGGCAAGCACGCCCGGCGGCCAGGCCGGCGTCAATCCGTCGGCAGGCGCCACGCCCGGCAGCGGCGAAAAGAAGCCAATGCTGATGCCGGTGCATGGCGGCGCCCATGCGCCGAACGCAATGCGCAGTTTGCATCAGCATATGTCGCCGACCGTTTATGAGATGGCCGCGCTCACCCAGGATTTGGATACGCACGACATCACCACCAAGATCAAGGAGGCGCTGCTGGCAAATAATATTGGCCAGAAGATCTTCGGAGAGGCAGTGCTCGGCCTGTCGCAGGGCTCCGTCTCGGAGCTGCTCAGCAAGCCGAAGCCCTGGCACATGCTGTCGATCAAAGGCCGCGAGCCCTTCATACGCATGCAGCTGTGGCTGAGCGATGCCAACAACGTGGAGCGGCTGCAGCTGCTCAAGAACGAGCGACGCGAGGCGAGCAAGCGTCGACGCAGCACCGGCCCCAATCAGCAGGACAACAGCAGCGACACCTCGAGCAACGACACAAACGATTTCTATACGAGCAGCCCGGGTCCCGGATCGGTGGGCTCTTCGGTGGGCGGCGCACCGCCCAACAAGAAGCAACGCGTGCTCTTCTCCGAGGAGCAAAAGGAGGCGCTGCGTCTGGCGTTTGCGCTGGATCCGTATCCGAATGTGGGCACCATTGAGTTTCTGGCCAACGAGCTGAGTCTGGCCACACGGACCATCACCAACTGGTTCCACAACCATCGCATGCGGCTCAAGCAGCAGGTGCCCCACGGCCAGCCCGGCCAGGACAATCCCATACCCAGTCGCGAGAACACCAATGCCACGCCCTTCGATCCCGTCCAGTTTCGCATACTGCTGCAGCAGCGGCTCGTCGAGCTGCACAAGGAGCGCATGGGGCTCAGTGGTGCGCCCATTCCCTACCCACCGTACTTTGCCGCTGCCGCTCTGCTCGGACGCAGCTTGGCGGGCATACCGGGCGCTGCGGCGGCCGCTGGAGCGGCGGCTGCGGCTGCCGCTGCGGTGGGCGCCGCCGGCGGCGATGAGCTGCAGGCACTGAATCAGGCCTTCAAAGAGCAGATGAGCGGCCTGGATCTGTCCATGCCAACACTGAAGCGCGAACGCACCGACGACTATCAGGACGAGCTGGAGCTGGACGCCAGCGGTCACAACATGAGCGACAACGAGTCCATCGAGGGCGGCCACGAGCCCGAGAGTACGCCCATTTCCGACTACGAGAAGGTGCTGCAAAAGTCAGCGCTTGCCTCGGCAGCCGCCGCTGCCGCCTATATGAGCAATGCGGCGCGCAGTTCGCGTCGCAAGCCGGCGGCTCCGCAGTGGGTCAATCCGGCGGGCGCTGGTGCGCCGACGGCGCCGGGTGCCGTCAACGCTGGCGTCGCTGGCGGCGACGGCAGCAGCGAGCGCATCATTAACGGCGTTTGTGTGATGCAGGCCTCCGACTACGGGCGCGACGAGGGCGACAGCGGCAAGGGCGGCGACTCGAATGCCGAGGCGGAGCACGAGGATCATGCGCAGCTGGAGATCGAGCAGCGCTTCATGGAGCCCGAGGTGCGCATCAAACAGGAGGAGGACGACGAGGATGATCAGCCGCCGCAGAAGCAGACGGAGGACGATGCCGCCCGACTCGCCGCCGATGCGGACAAGCAGCTTAAGGTGATCAACGAGGAGAAGCTGCGTCTGGTGCGCGTCCGGCGGCTGAGCAGCAACGGCGATGCCGATGATCACCTCGCCGCCGCTCAGCAGGCAACGGCGGCAGCAGCAGTGGCCGCAGCAGCAGCAGCAGCAGCATCAGCAGCAGCAGCAGCGGCTGCTGCGCCGGCGGCAGCAGCGTGGAATTACTAAGCTAAGAACTGGAGCCGCAAATGGTTACCAGCAGATCTGGCGAGTGCAATGATGAAGACGTTTACTTGTGATTAAGTTTGGCAGCGGCCCCAGATAATGTTTAGCCACTGGCTACTTCGATATACATATACATAAATATAAACATATATGTGTGACGATATATATATATATATATATATATATATACATTATATATCCCTAGTTCATAGAGCTCTAATTTTTTTTTGGTTTTTTTTTTTCATGTAGTTGTAGCTAAAAAAAGTTTAGAGACGCTATGCGAAGCGCAAAAGTATTAAATTGTTGGCTTTAAACTTGCCACTTTCCCCTCCTGGCCCCTTCCAGCAAAGAGTAAATAAGCGCCCCGCCCCCGCCCAGCCCCGCCCCTAAAATCTCCGCCGCAACACCTCTACCTAAAAACTCTACCAAAAGCCAAATCTGTTGAAGTGCAGATTGTGCAAAAGATTTTTTGATTTCTTTACGACTTGAAGACTGTAAGCAAATGGCGGTAGAATTTTATTATTATTATGATTATTATTATTATTATTATTATTACAATTACTATTACTATTATGATAACGATTATACATTTTTTCCTGCATTGTTAAGTGTAAATAGATAAAGAATAAAATTATATTTAATACAATACATAAACGTAGAAAGAAACTCAAGACCGTTCTGTAAATAGAAAATTGTAGATGTTAACGGCAAAGCTAAGCGAAAAAAGTTCTTTTATTTTCAAAAAATGAAAACATAGCAAGAAAACATATACTTATATATTATTTTAAACACTTTTTTGATTTTTTTTTTGTTGCACACAAAAGTTTTAACTATCTTTTGATCTCAAGCAGCACAAACTCACATATACACACACAACTGTAAAAAATATATAACTTAAACAAAACTAAACACCTGAAAACTGAAAACGAACAACAAGGCGAACCCAAAGTAAAAGATAGTTAAAAGTATTCTTAAAAACTAAATGCGCATGTTTACCATTTTTTTGTTCTGTAATTTTCGCGAGTAATAATTTAACCTCTCCCCGGAAAAGAAAAGGAAAGAAAAGAAGAAGAACTTAACACAATAAACATTGTAAATTTTAAATTTACGTAAAAAATGATAACGCAAATAAAATATTATGTAAAACACAATGTAAACATTATAAACAATATAGCAAAATAATTGCAAAATGCACTAAATTATTATATATAATAATAATAATAATAATAATATATATATATATATAGATATATTTATATATATACATATATATATTATATATAGGTTATACAAAGCATTATGCCGTTTATCAACATTATCTATAACAGTACTTTAAATTTGCATTACAAATAGCATAATTTTTTGTGAACTTAAATATTTAAAACAAATTAAAAAAAAATAGAATGATAAAACAAAAAGTAGACAACCGCATATCGTACTAAAAAAATTTCACAAATTAAAGCGTAAAATTATAATTAAAACATTAATAATATAAATATAAATATAAAATAAAAATTATACCTAAGTGAGCCAATTTTTTTGCCTAGCACTTAAGTTTAAATGATATGCGTAAAAACACTGTTTTCCTATCTATTAACAAAACATGATTGAAAAAAACCAAACAATACCGACAACTAAATTTTAAATTAAATAATGAAATACACATTTTTTTCGCTAGGTTAAAGTTTAAGCTAAAAGAAATATTTCAAAATGGCATAAAGCCAAAAAAAAAAATACACACATAAAACCAAGGTGATGAAGAACAAGAGAAACCTACACATCCACAAGAAAAAAACAACAATCTTTTTTGCATAGGCCCAAACTTTGCCGCGTTATTATTATATATATAATAAAAATTTGAAAACAAAAAACAAAAAAAACAAAATTAAAAAAAAAAAAAGAACATATACCAAACACATTTCAATACCTAAAAAATACAATTTGCGTCTTCAAATTAAAAACGAAAAAAAAAACAAAAAAAATAAAATTCAAGTTATTATAAATTATAGAAAAGTAAAATAACAAATTTTTTCACAGAAAATTTGCCGCTGTCACCAATTTGTTGAAAAATAATTTAAATTTAATTTAATATATTTTTTTAATTTGAAAGTATTTAGTTTTTAAAGTTAACGTGTTAAATACTTTGCATTTTCATACGCTTTAGCTAAATAATAATTACAAATATAATTAAACAAATATTTATGCATAATATTTACGTACATATGTATATACATAAATATATATATCTATATATATATATATGTATGTATATATAAAATATATACAAAATATAAAATAATGAGATATGTTTAAAGTTGAAAGTAAAGAAAAGTGTTGTTGAGCGAGAAATTATGGCAACATTTAGTTATAATTATTTTTTAACTCAACTATTTTTTTTCTTATTGTAATAATTATGATCAATTTTTTTTATTATTATTATTATTATATTATGATTATTATTGTAATAACGATAAAAACAAACAAAACATACCAATAATACATGAACATAAATGAAACTTTATCAAATAAAAATGTTTTCTTAAACAAAAAAAAACAACAACCCCATCGAAATTCCTTTTTTGATTTTGCACCAAAACCATTCCATATATATAAAATATATATATATATATATATATATATATATATACACAACATAGGGCCTTATAATTTTCAATGCCCCGCTACGAGGAGCATGCGATACGCTGCAGAGGAACTACAGTACTCGCAAACTAATTTAACTCAGATCCCACACACACACACACACACACACACACACACACACACACACACACACATGCACCTGGGCCAAGGCATCGCTGCCAAAGGGCCAAAGGATTCCAATTAAGCATATTTGCGCTAAATTTTCTGAGTAAAGGACATAAATATATGCATTCATGATCTATAATTTTATAAGTATATAAGTAGTGCCCACATACACACACGCACATACACACAGACACACTCGCACAGTAAAGCGAATAATTTTAAGAGATACATACAAGTATATTAACAAATATGCGGTGCTAACCAAGTTTACAACAACAATAAGCGGAAAACGAGACACTGCAACAGATACAGTTACAAATACAAAATACAGATACAGAACAAGTTAAACAAATCCGTTAAATAAAGTACACCTACATTTTAGTCAAGTAGGCAGTGAAATTTTTTGCATAGATCCCGTAGCGTTGAAACATATTTAGACGTACTTATAGGCATAACGCATACAATGAATTATTCAAAACGAAAAAGTAATCGACACAAAAACGAAACGAAAATGAAAACGAAAACGAAAATACGATATATGCAAAATAAAATATGGAAAACCTATACGTAATTATTATTAAATTGCATGTGAGCGCATTAGGATTAAAGCCAGTAAATAAAGACATGAACAACAAAAACGAAAACGCAAGAAAAGTAAATCAAAATATATATCTATATATCTATCTATATTGATAACTGTAAATATGAAACATAATGTGTGCAAGAATTTGTATTTTGGCTAGGCGAAGTAAATCAAATCAAATACAAATTGCATAAGAAATTATCCTTCCAATTCTACACGAAAAAAAAACGGACAGCGGAAAAATGGCTCTTTTTTTTAAATATGTGGCGAAAAACCAAATAAAAAATAGAGTAAAATTACAAAAAGTTTTTTTTGTCAAAGATCAGATTGCAACATGTGCAAACATATAAAAGATATGCACATGTTTATGTATAGCTGTATGAATAGAAATGAATTTAAGCCCAAGGTGATATACAGTCTTATACACACACTTACCCACATACACACAACTACCAACAATAAACCAAAAAAATAAATGGAGAAAAGTGGAAAACTTACCCTTTTTAAGCTTTTTGCCAATTTTTGATTTAAAAATGTACATAAAATAGTGGAAATGACAGTAAATTTAAAAATATACAACAATTCACATCTTAAAACAGACCATATCAACATTATATATATAAATATATAATGGTATTGTGTAGTTATATACAGTTATTTTAGCAATACACATACAGACATGCATACAATTAGATTATTATAGATTTACAAAGCAGAAACTTACACAAACAACATATATAAAACCATTTGTGACACATACAAGTGAGTCTGAGTCTGACAGAATGAATAAACTTGAACACAACATTCAAATACACAAATAAAACCAATTCAAAGACAAAAAATCTCCTCAGTTCTCAGATATTTCAGATTTGCATCTTGTAACAGTTGCAAAGAAATTAACACCGTTTTTCAGTTTCAAATCCGCCCAGCAATGAAAACACAAAAATTAACCACGAGCAAAGTAAAAAAATTAAACTTAATATATTAAGCAAATGTGCCCAATACAAAAACAAAAAATCAATTTAAATTAAAACTTTAATAAAGCAGCAAAAATATCAAAAATTATATATACACATATGAATACATATGTATATATATATATATAAAACTGAATAGAAACCACTGCAAAATTAACTTAGTGGTCTTAAATTAAGCTCCCAATACTTTGGCAAGAAAAATAAGCATTCGACTCGATAAAATTTTTTAAATTTACGCAATTAAAAGTGAATACTTAAATAACAGAAAATACATAAAATTAACTCCAATTTCATTACGTAATTGATTAAAGCAACAGTTTTTTTTTTTTGAATTTCTTGTGGAAATTGTTGCAAGCACACATAATTAAATTATAAACAATTTTTTTGTCAACTTAAGAACCTGTTTTTATATAAAAATATATACAAATATATATTAACATATATATCTACATTGTGTTAATTTGTAAATTAACAGTTTCATTAAAAAACAACGCGATTTTTAAAGTGTTTGCGCTTAAATGCAATAGCATTTAATGAGGAAAAATAAATTTAAAGGCAAAAACGAAAACGAAAAACCAACAACAAAATAATGCAAATACTTCAAAATAATATATTTAAATAAAATATATAAATAATATTAATAATAAATAGTTTATATAGCATGTAAAACCGAACAGAGAAATCGAATTCAATAAAGACGAATATACTGTATTCCAAACAATGCTGCAAAACTTGATTTTCACTACAATAGAAAAAAGATATATTAATGAATTTAATAATTTCCTTTTAATTGCAACCATTTTTTTGTACAAAATATTTTGCAGCTTCGACAGATGACTTAATTATACAATTTCTTTAACAATTTAACAGCATTTGTTTAATTATTCTAAATTCGGCCACTTACCGATATTTTGCTGTTAAACTGTAACTCTGTATTTTTAATTTCCATGTTGCTTGCTTAAAGATCCCTGATTAATATTTTGGTTTAATATAAACATATCCACCAATTACTTTAGTTTTTGATCAAGCGTTTTTATAGTTGTTGTAAAAGGGTTAACATTCAGTGATTATTGCAATACAGTATAAGTACATTAAAAGCTTTAACTTTAAAGCTTTAAAAAGATAACAGTACTAAGGCACTGAAATAACATTTTATTTAAAACGCTGCAGCTTTACAGGCGCCTGGCCTGCGAGCGCCATCTATGGCTCATGTGTATAAGAACACTTTAAGCCAATGCGCCATCTAGCGGCGCCAGGCTGAACTTGCAATTTATTTTAACTGTAATCTAAATATGCCAGTTTATTTCAATAAGGAAACTATTTATCTATTTCAGTATACGATTTTGACCACCTTTTTATTGTACCCATAATTCTGATTGGGAGTTTAAAATTCATACCTCATGCCCAAAATAGCAAAAAAGCTGGCCGTAAAAAAAACTATTAACCATCGAATCAAAGAAACAACTTGTTGGTACATGTTTTTTTTTTTTTTTTGTGACAATATCAATAAATTTGACATTCTCTGATTTTATTTGCACTCTACTCATAACTTGTTTTAAATTTGTTCAGTTTGCTTTAATGTAATAGGTATTAATATAGATGTTCGTTTGTTGTTTTTATATAAACATACGCGTATGTTTATACATATGAATATCCATATGTACATATATGTATAGGTATTTGTATCGTATGTACATGCAATTTAGCTATTCAAGAAGCGTTTGAATTACAATTTGATCAAAGTCAATTTGCAGCTCGTTAAGCCCGAAATCAGTCAGAAACAATCGGCGCTTCGGTTGATAATTCTTTTTCTTTTTGGTATTTGTTGTCATTTTTGATGTTCTTTACTTTGATTTAATTTATTGTTAATTTGCTTTTGTTTTCTTGTAACAGTGACAAACAAAAAAAATTGAAAAGTTTTTTCTTTTAAATATTTAATTTTTCCTTTTGTTGTTGCTCTTCGAAAAAGTAGAAAAATATTGCTCTAAAAATACAGGGCAACTCTTTCATACAATATACATATATATACATATATATATATATATATATATATATATATATATATATTTATATATATATTATATATATATATATATTTATATATATATTATATATATATATATATTTATATATATATTCATATAAATATACTTTAGATACTTATAATCATAGTTGTTTGCGTGTTTATTTGTTGTTTTTGTTTATTTTTGGTACAGGTTTAGACATAAAAACAGGCGCTAGTTGAAACCTTGGAGGGCAACAGATTTACAATTGTTATGACACATATACTATATGTGTGTATGTATGCGCACATACGTATGTAAATATATATACTCGTCTAGATATTATCATTTTCATTGCATATATGCGTAGATATCATGTGGTTTCTCTGGTCTACAAAGTCAGTTGGGGGGCAGGGAGGCAGGAGCGTGACTAATTTGATCAGACTTCAGGCGTTTTACTGTTATTGTTGTAGACATGTGTGTGTGTGAATACCCTGTAACTGTAAATAGCTGTGTAGATATTTGCAAAACGAACTACATCTGCGTCTTAGCACAAGCCGAGAAATAACATCAACTAACGTGCGCTTCAAGCTAACACTTTAACAAAATAACGGCTTTTAAGCTACCGCCTTAAGCTAAAGCGAACTACGACGTCGGACATGCCGTGTCCCATTCTAAAAAAATGTTACAAACACTGGGTAACATATAGTTGTTACAGAGGCACTTTCAGAACTCTTAATAAATTGCTACTAACATGAAAGTTAAAACAAAAATTGAGTGTTAAACAAAAGTTTGGGAATCCATTCAAAACAGTCAAGCATTATATATATATTCATAAATAACTAATGTTACTCATTAAAAGAGAAACTGATAATTCAAAGAAATTATCTTGTATACATCATTCTCTAATTGAGCTCAAATAACAACAAACTCTTCTATATTTCTTTAAAAAAAATTTAATCACCCAAAGGAAACCTTAAACAAAAATGTAGAAAGAAAAACAGAAAAACAAGTGAAATGAAATCACATTTTGTGTGTATTTGGTACGCAAAGAAATCATAATCATATATATTTTATAATAATGATAATATGATAATTTAATATAAAATTTTTAATAGCAATACAAAAAAAAACATTAACAAACTGGTTGCTGATCATCATAATCAATAATATTTCATTATATTAAATCGTAGGTCAATATATATATATATATATATATATATATATATTAGTAAGTAATAGGAGGTATAAGGTAGATTGGTATTAGGGGGGCGTGAGTGTAGGAGGATGGGGAGGTCGAGGAAGGAGACAATTTACGATTGGGCAAATGCTCGTTTGCTTTAGGCTACAAGTCTCGCGTTTTAGCTTTGCTTAGTTGCAACTTGTTGTACATAGACTATAAAATTTAATTTATGTATATGGTGCATGTGTGTGTGTGTGATTGTATTCATAGAAATTTGTAGTTAGTTTTGTCTAAAACAATGTGTCGTGCGCTCTTTGTAGATCCGGTTTTTATCAAGTAACTTAGCTATATTTTTTTATTTTTATTTTTTTTTCAAAAAAGGCGTTCGCATTGTAAAGCTACTAAATCTTTTATACCATACCATTAAATATATATATATATAAATATATACATATATATTTATACGTATATATACATATATATTATTTATATCAATATTTAAACAAACAAAAAGCAAACGTTTAACATTCGCTTCACTTCTTTGCATTTTGTTTTACATTTTTTTTTATATGAGCAGCTTTTATTATTAATTTGTAATGTTTTATTTATTAAATTACTTGTTTTTTTGCTAAAAAGGTACTTGAAGTGTATACACTTAGGAGGGGAGGGGATTTTTTTAACGAATGCAATCATTTAACTATGTAGTGTAGTTCTGTTTGTGTGTGTGTGTGTGTGTGGGAAAGTGTATGTGTGTGATCAACGTTCTATATATATATATATACATAAGAGTTGAGTTTGAATTTAACTTAAGTTTCCCTTTTTTTGTGATTTATTTTTTATAAATTGTTTTAGCTTGTTGCATTTTCTGTCAACTATTAACGTTTAACAATGTTCGCTTTAATTAAATAATTAATTAAGGTTGTCGATTTTGTGGATTGACCAAAAACAAAAAAATGAATTTAAAATTAAAATGAAAGCTTTAAACAAATTGTATTGTGCTTTGAAGCCAGGAAACAAACAAACAAATTGTTAACAAGTTTTGCATAAATTTTTACCTACAATAGTTTAATACCTACAAACTAATTGTTGTTAGATTGTTATTGTTGTTTGTTGTTGTTGTTGTTGTTGTGTTGCTTTCTTAGGGTACTAAAAGTATCTTTGATTTAACATTTACTTGAGTGTCGCATGTTGTGTTGATTTGTTTGCTTTTTTTGTGGTTTCTTGTTGTTTTTAGTTAGTTAGGGTATGCGAATTGCTATGCTACGCTTTATTGGCCCATGTTTGCTTAAATCGTTTTCGTTCATTGTTTTGTTTTTGGTTGACTTTGTTAGCACTTAAATTAATAATATATAACATATGATAATTGTAATAATAATAATAGTAATAATTATAGAGTAAATAGTAGTATAACATGTAGCGATTAAAACAATTCAATTTTTAACAGCAACATTCCACTGCATGTTTTTTTCTGTTCTTTGTTTGTGTTTCTTTGTTTTGCTAAGGACTCAATAATAAGGCGCTAAATGTTGTCGTTTTTAGTACTTTATATACATATACATATAGAAATGTGTCTCTTTGTATAGATATATAGATATATAGATATATATATATATATATGTATATATAAGTTTGTGTTTTAATGTGTGTATGTATTACACTTCTGGTGTGAATTTGTTTGTTTGCTCACAGCAGACAAACATCTAAAAATTATTAGTTTGAAAAGAAAATTGTTGCTTGGTTTTGTTTTTGATTTGTTGTTTTTTTGTTTTTAACATTTTGTCAGTTTTTTGTATTGTATTTCTCTGGTGTTTTTACCTTTTTTTTTTCTTTTTTCTGTTACTTAGTACAATTTGTTACTTCTTTTTGTTTTTCTTTTGATATACACGCCAATCGCTTTCTCTCTTCCCTATTGTTTTCGCATTTTTCTTCGCCTCTTCTTATACCGTCTCTTACATTGTAAATCTTGTGTTAACAATTACATTTAAATTAAAAAATCGTGCCCAGCTAAGCACCTTTAGGACATATTTTGTGTTTTAGTTTTTGGTGTTCTTCTTTTCATATCGTTTTCTCTTTTGTGTGTTTTATGCGAGTTTAAAATGTTTAAAAATGTTTTGTAAAATATATATATATGCACAAGTTGTAAATTAAAAGCTAACAAAGAGAATTGCATCTAATAAAAAATATTTTATAATGGCCAACAATTAACAGGCGCAAGTGATTGCCACTTAATCAAGTCCGATAAAAAACTATAAACTAAAATTAAACTATAAAAAAATAGTTTACAAATAATGATAATAATAATATAAAATAATATATATATAATAATAATCAAGAAAGTGTTCGCTCGATAACAAACAAAAAAAAAACACAAAGAGAATTGTTTAAATTATTTGAAATGGGAAAACCAAAACATTTGACTAAATGCTCCGCATTGAACAGAAATCGCATAAGAAAGAGACGACAAGTGCGTGTGTGTGTGTATGTGCTTATGTGTGTGCGAGCGGGATAGTAGCTAAGCTTGCGGTAGCCAGCTTCTATGTATGTGTGTGTTTGCGTGTGCTTGCGTGCGTGCCAGTTAGACAGACAGTGGTACATAAGACATGAGTAGGCCCTGCCGCCTGCCGCCAGCTAAGCGCCACATTCACCGCATCCAGGCAGCCTTCCGCTTGAGCTTGTTGCGCAAAGTGCGCAAAGGCTTTGCTTTGTTCTTGCCCGCAGTGCTGAGCGACAATAAAGACTGGCCGCCGCCGCTGCCGCTCAGTGCAGCGCCCGTAGCCGGCATGCAGCTAAGGCCCGGCATGAACAGTCCGGACGCAGAATTGCCGCCCGTCACGTTGCCGCCGTAGAGCTCCTCGTAAAGCGGCCGCTGTTGCTGTTGCTGCTGCTGCAGGGCCAGAGCCCCGGCGGCGGCCACGTTGGCAGCCGCACTGCTAAGCAGAGCCATTTTGCTGCCGCTGCCATTGGTATAGACGCCGGTGCCCCCCAGTTGATGCTGATGCTGGTGATGATGATGTTGCTGCTGCTGCTGCTGCTGATACTGCAGCTCCAGATGCTGCCACTTGTCCTCCTCGATGCTGCGACTCGAGGCACGCTTGTGCGGCGAACCGTGGCTGCTGCCGCTGCTGCCGTTGCTGTGATAGTGCGTCGTGGCCGTCGATGAGCCGCACTCAACAATCGATGAGCGCGACAGCGAAAGTAGCGCGTCGACGCCGTCACGATGCCGTTGCTGATCGGCTAGCTCTTCGGGCGTAATGTTATGACTGTGAACAGATAACAGATTAGCTAACCGAACTTTTATTTGGCAACGCCAAACGACTCACTTCTCTTCGCTGCTGTCGTAGGCCGCATCGGAGCTGGCGCAATTGCTGTCGGCGCCGTGGCCAACACTGGGCTGCGTCTGCTGCGGCGCCTGGCCGTTGCCATTGGTCAGCGGAGTGGAGGCGCCGCTATCCGCGTTGCTGTTGCCGCCCGCCGAGTACGTGTGATCTTCGCTGGGCGAACTAGTTATCACTGGTGCCCTGCAACGACGGAAAAAGACATGATTACTTAATGCTCGGAGAGAATCCAAAGAACAAAACTATTGTTCTTTAATCAGACGAATTGAATTATACACCGCACAAACTTACCCATTCTGAAAGTTTTCACCGAAGGCTTTTGATCCGTGTTTAAGGAAAAGCATCGCCGCTGCCGCGTGAACATCATCGATGCTATCGACGCCGCAGTCGCGTGCCAGTCGCTCGAAATTGAAGGCACACACCGGATTTGACGACGCGGGTCCAGCTCCAGCTGCAGTTCCAGTTCCGTTCGAAACGACATAATTGTACTTGTTGCCATTATTGTTGTTGCTCACATAATCAGCGGGCAGTTCGTCGTCAAGGGCATCGCCCAGGAGCTGCTGCGACGGCTGCTGCGACGGCTCCTCGATGCTGCGAAATGCCTTAGACAGATTGGGAAACAGCTTGGGATCGAAGCGAGCTAGGCTGCCGGCAACAGCAGGCCCTGAGCCGCCATTGGTCGTCACTGGCTGGCTGCCATTGCCATTGCCATTGGACAGCGCCAGGGACCCATTGCTTTTGGCGGGTGTGCCAGGCGCTGGCGGCACAGAAACATTGCCGTCCAAGCTATCGTAGCCAGCAATGCCACCGCTGCCACCAACGATGCCGGCATTACCATTCGGACTCTTGAGCATTGGGCTTATCTTGTCGACGGCCGAATTGGGAAAGTAGGGCGAACGGTTGAGGGCCTGCATCAGATTCTGGCGCTGTTGCGGCTCGACGCGCCACAGGGAGCCCTTGCCCATGTTGGGCGCCTTCTCCACCTTGACGAAGCTCTTGTTCAGCGACAGGTTGTGGCGCACGCTGTTCTTCCAGCCGTTGGGTGCCGACTTGAAGTAGGGGAAGTGCTGCACAATCCAGGCATAAATCTCCTTAACGGGCAGCGCCTTATCATCCGAGTCCTCTATGGCCATAAAGATCAAAGAACTGCAACCAAAATAGACAATTTACATTAATTTTTCGTTTAACAAATGTATTTGGGTTTTAAATTTTATTTTTATTTTTATTTTTTTTTTTGTGTTTAATGTTTAACAAATTGTTTTTATTTATTTATCCATTTCGAGCATGTTTTCATTTTTTCATTCGTGAATATTTTATTTCCATAATTTTCAATAGGTTAAAGCGAGAACGAAATAGTGTGCGACTAGCTGTTGTGTCTACTTTAAAGCTCGCTTAAAGCTTTAAGATGTGTTGCAAAGCTGCTTTTTGAGCAATTAGGCAAACTACGTAAGCTTTAATTGTCCGTTTTAAATTTGATTTTTTTTTTTTAATTTCTCACATATATTGTTTATAAATTACAGATATTTTAAGCCGTTTTACCTTTCTCTAGCATAAATGTTAGATAAGTAGACCTAGAAGTGATCTACAAGAAACATAAATATACTTTCAATTAAATACAACAAATTCAAAAACTAAGCATAACACAAGAAATCAGTTTCATACTTTCCTGTTTATCAAGAAAATGATAATATGAAAATAAGTTATGTAACATATATTTTTTATTTATAACTATTCCACTTTTCCAAATTGTATAAATGATTTCGCTTTATTTGTCAATTGTCTGGATTACCGATGGTAAGAGAAGTGATTTTTAAATCACTGCATGATTGATGATAGTGATTTAGTTGGTGATGATAAGGTGGACGGTATTTTTTAATCACTCTCAGTAAGAGATAAATCAATTACAAATTTACTGAAAGTGTTTTTTTTTTTGAAAGCGGCCTTATTTCCGATCGCTTTCAACTGTACATGATTATAATGCAAATTTCAAATACTCTTCCCATTTATATTATTCTTATTGATTAATCGATGGGTCATCTTACCTAAAACTATATGGCGGCTTGTTGTTGGTATGCACGAACGGATCGTATGGCACATTGTTGGGATGCTTTTGCTTTTGGGGCGTGTTGTTGCTGTTGTTGTTGTTGCTGTTGTTGTTGCTGTTGTTGCTGCTGTTGTTGTTGCTGTTGTTGTTGTTGCTGTTGTTGTTGTTATTATTGCTGGCGGCGCCGTAGCTGCCGCCGTTAGATGAAGTATTATTATTGCTGCTGCTGTTATTGTTATTGTTATTAATATTATTATTATTAGTATTATTATTATTATTATTATTATTGTTATTGTTGTTGTTGTTTTTGGTCACAGATTGAAACTGGGGCGTGCTAGTGTGAATGCGCGACCCAATGCCCAGCACTATGTCGAACTCCTTGAGGGAGTCCTCGTTGTCGTAGCTGGCGTAACTGTTGGGGCTGCGCAGATTGGCAATGCCCGAAGTGGATCCCGAAACCGAACCGGAACCGGAACCATTGTGAGCCGCTGTCGGCGTCATGGACGGTGGCGGCGGCGTCACAGGCAGTTGCAGTGCGCCAGACCGCGAAGGCACCGCGCTGAAGTAGGTGCCAGGCGGCAGCAGCGCTGCACCCGGCGGCGTCTCCGGCGAAGCAATGTTGGCGGGCTGTTGAGAGCTGTTGTCGCAAGAAAACAACAACGGAAGAAAAAGAGCACATAAGTAGAGTATACAAGAATAGGTATATATAAATAGGAGATGCACAAACGAATGCTAGACAGGCAAAATACACTGTCGAGTTAAAAGATAGAGCATAGCTCTGAAGTGAAGAGAAGCGAGGAGCACTAAGAATCTTGCTTATTTTTCTATCTTCCTCGCTCTCTCTTTCTCTTTTCTACAGCTGCTACGAATACAAATGATGAGTACAAAAAGTAAGAATAATTGTAACTTTGTCAAGTTGTTTTAAAAATAATATTTCATAATTCTCGTTCTTTTTATAGACAGGGGAAAGCAACAAGTTGCGAAATAGCCTTTTGCATCGTGATCGTGATCGTGTTGTTGCATGCAACAGAAAGATGTTAACTTACATGACATGCGGCACGCTGCCCACATGGCTAACGAAACTGTAGCCCGGCGGCAGCGTTGTGGTGCTGACCACCGTTGGCGGCGTTGTGTATTGTTCGCTGGTGGTGACGGTGGTGCTGGCGTTGCCGTTGCCGCTGCTGCTGCTGCTGGGCGTTGAGTAGTTGACAGCATCAAAATTGACCGCATTGAAACCGCTCGTCTTGGGCAACGGACTGTTGCCACCGTTGACGGCCGCCGTCGATGACCCCGAGGCGGAGCACGAGCTGAGCGTTGAATTGTTTGAGGAGGCGGGCGAACTGACCACAGTTACAGTTGAAGCCACCACATGACTGTGATTGTGATTGTTATTATTATTATTGGTGATATTGGTGGTGGTGCTAATGTTGTTATTGCTGTTGTTGTTGCTATTACTGTGTTCCACGTGCACATTCATCTTCTCGCGCAAATATTTCTTGTGCGGATGATGCGTTGTCGTGTTGCCAGTCGATTTGTAGACGGCGCCACCAGCTGTGGCACCACTCGCACCATTGCTGCTGACAAAGATCTGCTGCTGCTGCTGCTGCTTAACGGTTCCTGTTGCTGCAGGCATCAGTGTGCTGCCCGCAACACGCGGCAAATAAGCAGCGCCGGCAGCAGGGCCGGTCGCATTCGTTTTGCTGGCTGCTTTGAACTCCACAACGGTGGTGGTGCCGCTGGGTCCCTTGTGCACCGTTGTGGTGCTGTATACGGCGGGTGCTGGCGGTGGTGGTGGATGCTGCTCGTTGGCTTCGCCGTGCGGCAGCTCTTCGATTATGTCGCTAACCAAACAAATGTTGGACGCTGTTACTGCTGCTGCTGCTGCCGCTGTTATTGCTGGCGTCGCTTTGATCGACACAGCTGTGCCGCCGCGCTTAGCGGCAGCCGCTGCTGCTGCAGCTGTTGTTGTTGCTGTTGTGGTGGTAACAATGCCCTTGATCAGATTGGAGTCGTTTAGCCAGGACAGCGGACGCAGCTCACCATCGTCAGCAGCTGCAGCGGAAGCGGCTGCTGTGGCCAACGCTTCGGCTGGGCTCTGTTCGAGTGGCTCTGTGGCAAGAAGCACAATGTTGCCACCTGCTGCTGTTGCTGCTGCTGCAACGGCACTGCCGCTGCCAGTGGCATTGCCTTCCTGCGCTGCCGCCGCTGCCGCCGCTGCTGCTGCTGCTGCGCTGTTCTCGTAGGCCGTAAAGCTGCCGCCGTTGTGCTGCAGAAAGACGTACTTTGACCCGGAGCTCATGGGGCTGTGTCCGTTCGCCGGCGCTGCGGTCGTTGTGCCGCCGGCCACGCTGCGATAGCCGTGTGCGGCAGCCACAGCTGCTGCCACCACTGCGTTTGTCGCGGCTGCTGTTTGCAGTTGACCAAAGCTGCGCAATTGGCTCAAATCGTGTGTCGTTAGCAGCTGTGTGGGATTATCTGTTGACATGCTGCACGGCAACGGGACGAGTTGAAACGAAACGAAAAAGAGACAAAATGCAGGTTTGGGTTATAAATAATGTTATAATGACATAGCATAAGAATTATCGATAACTGAATCAACCAACTTGTCAAATAGCATTGCCTTAATTTCCAAACACCAATCTGTTTATTTTAGAATAGAGTGACCATTTTTTTGTTTTAATACTATGAAATTAATTGGATTCTGCTGCTTATAGAATTTTTATCAAAATTGGTTTCCCATATTGCAAATTTACAACATTTACATTTTGTCAATGACAGTCGCTATTGTTTTAAACAAATTTTAAGAAATCAATAACTGAATTCAAATTGTCAACAGATCAATATAAACATTATTCTTGTTAAATTGTAACCCTACTAACTGTACTAATTTAAACTTCTCCCAAAACTCTTACTAATTTAAACTTCTCCCAAAACTCTTACTAAAAAATTCTTATAATAAACCGTTCATTTTACAAAAATTTAACATACATATAGAAATTTCCCACCGTAAATATTTATATATATTAAAAATAGGGGCAACTTCCGTTTATGAACCCAAATCAGTTTATTGTTTAAGCTCTGAAACTCAAAAAATGCGTCGTTAAAATTTAGTGCATAATGCGCCTATTTTTATATGTATAAAAAACTAGTACCCCAATCGGACCATCGGTTGCACGCAGCTGGGCAATGGTTATAATCTATTTATTTTATTTCTTTGTATTTATATTTTGCTTTTTCGTTTTTTTGTTTACAAGCAGTTTAAAATCAAAGGTAGTAAAATTTTTATCAATAGTTGCTTATCAAGCAAATGGAAAGAAAAGAGAAAATAGAACAACCAACACCAAAGTTGTTATTTTCGTGTGTCCTTCAAAATGTTTATTGCATACTTTAATGCGCACACCCACTGTACCCCCACATATGCAATTCACATACCTACATAGCTGCTAATAAGTATAGCTAAAACTCTCTGTCTATCTTTTGCTCTCTCTGTCTCCCTTTCTCTCTCTCTCTTTCTCATTCTTTTCCCCTGTCACTCGTTCTTTTCTTTTCTACCCAAATAGTGGCCACATTTTTAAGTTAAATGTTAAACGCTTTACGCAATCATCGCCAGCCGCCCGGGCAGCCATTTTCTTTGTGTGTCTGCTTTGTTTGTGCTTGTTATTTTTTCTGTATTTTTTTTGCATTATTTTTTCCAAGAGAATTTTTTTATTGCTTCTAATTTACGCGTATAGTTTTTGCTGTTTTTATGGCTTGATGAGTGGCAGCGACACCGGCAGCGGCAGCGGCAGCGCAGCTCGCGTTCACCTGCTGCATGAATTTATTATTATTTTTTTTAGTTACTTTGTTGCGCGCGTCGCTTCGTACATGTTTGTTTGTATATGTGTGCGAGTAAGTTTTTTTTTGTTTTACGTTCTTCCCCTCGATCGCATTCTCAGTCGCACACGCTTATTTGTTGGGCTGTGTTGGCTGTGTTTACTGTTGGATTATCTTATCAGCATTTTGCATTCTCTAGTTGCTAGTTGCCGTCGTTTTAATAGTAATTGCTGTTCCTTTTGTTCTTTCTGTTCAAGAACAACCAAAAGAGACAGACAGATAGAGAGACAGAGAGGGATAGAGGGAGAGAGAGAGAGAGAAAGAGAAAGAGAGCGAAATTTGGATATTATTGATGTTTGGAATTGAATCGAATGAATGCGAGTGCTTTGTATGCACTCAAAATGCTCACAAATTATTCATTTGCGTAAACGGTTACGTGTCTGCATTGAACGGTTAATGGGGCGCGCGGGGCTGAGTCTAAGTGTATTATTATTTATTGATTTTTATTGGCCATCAACAACATTGCAAAACCAACAAAAGAACAGTAACACGGTTAGTGCTAAACGAACACGCCACAACAAAGACGAAGAACAAAAAGAAACTAGTAAGAATGCTCAATTCGCACGTGCCGGACTGGTAGCTACCCTACAAACACTTCAACTATTTTTGGAGCTATTGGGCAGGGGTATCCCCAAAATATTTTCACTTTATAAAAACATAATAACTTATAAATAAACCAAGTTTGGTAGCTCTAGGTTTAATCGTATCGACATTAAGCAAATAAATATAGTTGAAATGTTCATATCTCTTGCTATTGTACAAAATTTTACCACAATATACCCTTCCTATTCATTTTTAATGAGTTCGGGTTACAAATAATAAATTTAGACGAGTCACAACAAACGAAACGAAAGGCAAAGCAAAGCAAAAGCAAAAGCTTAACACCAACAACATCAGCATTTATAAGCGCCATAGAAGAGTCGCTTTACAGTCGCATGCCAATATAATGAGTACGTATTAGCAGGAGCTGCTGCCAGCTGTTGTTGTTTCTTAAAGCTAGAAACAACAACACACAAACAACAAAGAGGGGAGAAAAAAAGCTTGCGACGCAATTTTGAAAGTTTGCGTCGTTGTCTTGGCAACTTTTTATAAACAAAATAGCAACAACAACTATAATTCGCACAGTAGCGTCGCGCGAGAGAGCCCCCAATGCCGACAGCGACGTCGACGTGAGCGTTGGCGTCAGCGCTAGCGTTTGGGCAAACGACAACGTGGTTTTCATTACGCTGGCTTCCCCTCTAAAGCGAGTGTGCACATACATATATAAAGTATGAATGTATGTGAGTTTACCTTTGTATTTACCTAATTAGCTAAAGTAGGCACACATACATATGTATATACGTAAAAGTGTGTGTCGTTATAATATTGCAACTTTTACACACACACACACTGCACACTATTTGAGCCGCTGTTGTGACGTGTGCCAAAAACAAAACACAAATGCCTGTACATGCCGTAGCCGCTCTCTTTTCCTCTCTGTTGTGCTCGCTCTCTGTTAGTCTCTCCTTGTTGTTTACCTGCTTTTTCACATTGCGTTTTTGTTTGTTTTCCATGCACAAACAACAAATGGCGCAGTTTTGAACTGCGCTCAGTGAGAGAGTGCATGAAAGCAGAAAAAGAGCGAAACGTGCTGTTTTTAAAGCCGTCGTTTTGTTGTGCTATTAAGCTTTAGCGCCGCGACGCGTTGCTTCGCGCCGCATCGTCTCACACCTCTTTCGCCCGAGACAAGCGGCAGCAGCCGCCGCACGTCAGTTGTCAGTTTTGCGTTCTAGAAACGTCAACCGCCGCTGCTGCTGCCGCCGTCGCTGCCGCTGCGCTGCTCGCTTTATGTGTGACCTATGGACCTTTTGAATGGCGCTTTCTATGCTGCTTTCTATGCAGCTGCTGTTACTGCGGTTGTAGTTGTTGTTGTTGTGGGCGTTGATTGTCCGCCCTTAGCATTTGCTGTTATTGTGTTTTTAACAAAAAAAAAAAACGAAGAAGCAGCAAAACAAAATGAGTAAAATACGATTGGTTAAACTGTACCTGCTGTTAAAAACGCTAATAAAACGCGCGCAATATGCTTTCTAGCTTTGCAGATGATTCATTCACACACACAAACACAAAAACAGGCATGTACAAATATATACACATTCAAACATGTATGCGTCGCAGCAACAACAGGAACAACAATAACTTTAACCGCGTGCTAATCGCAACAATTTATTGCCCTTGTGTTTGTTTCTCCTCTTTTTTTGTTTGTTCTGTTGAAAATGTATCGAGGAAAATGCGTTAAATGAGCTGCTTCCTCTTTAAATTTAAAATTATAATAAATATAGTAAAATGAACGACAAAATAAGTGCGTAAAGGGGAGAAAACGCAGGGGGGGATTATGTGGCTTTGGGTTGGTCACAATGACAACACATTTTTACAGCAAACAAATATAATGAATTATACAAATAATACTAAGACGGCGAAAACGAACAGAGAGCGCTAAGTAGAGAGACGAAGAGAGCGCAACACTTTGTTGCGGTTCTTTGTTTATGTTCTTACATACATATACATTTTACATTTCAAGCGCGCTCTCTAAATAAAAAAATAACAAATAACATAACAACTCAAGTAACGACAACGGGACAGACACAAAATTAGAGAGGTAGTGAGAGAACGAGCGAGAGCGCGCGCGAGCTTTGCATATTTCCGGCAGCGCGGCAACAACAGCTGGCCCAAGCATTTTTTGAGAGCTTTTAAATGGCGACGACGGCAACGGCGTCCAATGACATTCGCTCCCGCTCTACCATTCCCCATTCTTGGTGACTAGCCGTGTCTGAAAGTCTGAATGTCTGTGTGTCTATATGCGTATGTGTGCGTTGGTGAAATATAAACAAACATTTTTGAAATAAACTGCTCTCTCATTTGTTGTTTTTGCAGAAATTAAAACATATAGAAGAGCGCTAATTATCTGATTTTGTTTATAAAATGTATTTGAATAATTGAATTAATATTTAATTTTTGATTTTACTTATTTCTTTAATTAATGTTGTTAGCAACATTTGCAAAATTGGAAAAGAATTAACTATTGCCTTATCGAACTGTGCTTATGTAAGAAATATTTAAATAGTTTTTATTGGGTATGTGCTGACAATCTGACACATTAATAAATTAATTTTTATTGTGATTGTTATTTAAACAGATCAAAAAGTACAAAGGAGAGCTAGCAGTTTATTTGATCAGATTCAAGTTTTCTTAAGTTTCTAGTACAAATTAATTTAATTTTTATTAATTATTTATATAATTTAAAAATTTGTTTACATACACACACGTGCATGTGTATTTTAGAATTTTCTCGAGCTTCAGAAGAAGCAGACGCGACTACAACAAACAACGAAAAACTGAACGACGACCACGCGGCGTATACGTAATCTCATGCACACTGCTCACTGTGCGGGTGTGAGAGTGTATGTGCGCGCAAGACTGTATGGTAGGTAAATGTGCAAGTGTGTACGTGTGTGTATGTCTGTGTGTGGTGGGATGCCTTGAAGTTGGGCCACACATTTGTGCATTACGTATACGCCGTGTGTGAAGCCAGGCAACAGAAATGGGGAAAAAGACACACACACACGAGAGCACACAAACACAGACACACTGGGCAGCAACTTTACAACACAATTGATAAGCTACTGGGCACACAATTAATTGCAAATATTTAAATATTTAAAAATGCTCAAAAATAGCAAACTATTAAAAAAAAAAAATGGTGTGACAACAAACTAAAAAGAAATGAATAATAAGAGAGCACGGTAGTGAGCGAGAGAGCGTAACATGAAGGCGACAAGGCCGCGATTTGGTTGTTGTTGTTGCACTCACGTTTTTAAATGTAAGTGTTTGGTTGTATATGTGTGTCTGATCATGTTATTGTTTTCGTTGTGGTTTTTCTTAGCATAAATTCCAGTTTTCATTAAACCCAACGTAATTGTGGGAAGCCGAACACAAAGAATTAAATTAACTAACTAAATAATATGTGAATAATTTTCAAATTAAATATTTAGCAAATTTTTTTTATGAAAATTATCAAAAACTAATTGCCTACTGCTTTACTCTTTTAACGAAGCTTTCACTCTCCCACACACGCACAAAGCGGCAGCATTGCTCGTTCTCGCTCTCCCTCTCTCTTTCCTTTCCACATACGCTCCGCTGACTTTTCAACGTGTATTTTTTATGTGTTATGTTTCTGTGTATTTTTATAGCTAGCGGCGCGCTTTTGCGAATTTCGTTATTTTACTTTTCTTAGCATAAGATTATGAAATCGAGCCACAGATTCAAATATTTGTAAATGCAAAATGAGCAACAAACATTACAAGTTTTGTTATTGTTTTTTAAAATCGCGACTCTCTAACTGAGCGCTCTGCCTCTTTTTCTCTCCTAAGCTTACGTTCCTTTGGCCACACATACACACACACACTAAAGCAATAATGCATATTGTTGTTGTTGGATGATCCACATACCTTTGCACTAAAAAAGTACACGATGTTTTTCAAACATTTGGTACACAATAAAAATAATTCTTATTTCTTTTCTTTATTTCTTTATTTTTCTTGGTTTATTGAATCTGTTTTTAAAATAAACTTTGTTTAATTTCGTTTTCTTTTTATTAAATCTCGCACAGTTCCAACTGTAAAGCACGCGAGCAGACAAACGAATGAAGCGAAACGGCGGCAGCAGCAGCAAATGAAATGCCAAAACGAGCAGCACACAAACACATGCATACACACAGACATACTCTCGCGAGCAGACGTAACAAAGAGACACGTAAGTTAGCAACGAGAGAGAGAGAGAGAGAGAGCCGGCGTGTCGCACAGTCAAAAGCGCGTCGTAAACATCAACAAGAAAGCTTGATTTGACAGCTAAAGAGAGCGACAGTGTGGGAGAGCGCAATAACAGATAGTCATTGCTACTGCTGTCTGGGTTGTGAGTGAGTGAGTGCGTGTGTGTGTGTATGTGTGTGGGAGCGCTGGCGCATGACATTGCCATTTATTGAAAGCTGAGCTGCAGCAGCAACAACAAAACGTACGTCAGCGTCGACAACGACGCGGCGTGACGTCGACCTTATGGACGCGATTTGTGTTGCGCTTTACTCAAAGGATCACAGCAACAACAAGAGCACAACAAACAACTGTTTGGGTTAGGCCCAAACATACGCATGACTCAATTGAGTGTGGCAAAGGGAGAGGGCAAGAGAAACGGAGAGTCAGCGCGTACGTAAGCAGGTGAGTGAGGGGAGAGTGGGAGTAAACGAGTGAGCCTACTCGCGATGTTGTTGTTTTAATTTTATTTATTTCTTCCTTTTATTCTGCATTATGAAACACAAAACCGACGCAATTTGGCTTAATTAATCTTTAAATAATTAAATATCTTGATAAAAGTGCTAATTGCGTCGTCGGCGTCAACACGTGCGCAGCCAACGCATCAAAGCAGCGACGCCGACAGTGACCGCAGCAGGAAATACAAGAGCCCAAGAGCCAAACGAATAACAAAACTTATAAAAAGCTAACAGTGACAACAACAGAAACAACGACAACGACGACGATAGTGGCAGCAGCAAAAGCTCAGCCAAATGCAGCGCAAGCATTTATTATTATTGCTGCTGCCGTTCTTGTTGTTGGTTGTTGTTGCTGTTGTTGTATTAAGCATATTTAATTTTAGCCAGGCGGAAAGGAAAATTGAAAAACGGCATTGTTTTCTGTGCCGCTTTTTCTTCTGCTTCCTCTTGCGTCTCTTTTGTTAAAAATAAATTATACATTTATTTTGTACACGCACAACACAAAAAACAACGCGAAAGCATACATATATGCGTGTGTGTGTGAGAGGTGGAGAGAGAAAGAGAGAGAGAGCTTAAATGATTGGAGAGAAAAATGAACTTTTGCCGGCTTTTTTCGGACGCTGCGCAGAGGAAGGGGACAAAGAAACTGCAACCGCAGCCGCTGCGACGAAAAATAAAACTAAAATGAGAAGAGAGCCTTCGGCAAAGCACTACTTGTAGCTACCCTACAAACATTTCAATATTGGACACCACTATGCAAATAAAATTCTTTGAGCTATGTGGAATATCAATATTAAAGAGTCTATAGTTAAAATCAAGTTCAAGGCAGACAATAAAATATTTTTCAAACAATGTATGCTGCTCTTCTGCTTCACTAAACTAATATACACCTATTAGCCACTTTCAATGGGTGCTGAAAAGCGTCAACTAAAAATAAGCACAACATCTTTGTTGTCGTTGTTCTTTTCGTTGTCGCTTTGGCATTTAATGAGAACGCGTTGCGTTGGCTGAATTCGAATTTTAAATTTGACTTTCCGTTTGTTGTTGCTGTCGCTGCTCTGTTGCCAGGCGCCGAAGAGAGTGCAGTGCCACCCAGCCCAACCGCTCCCCCTCCACAGTTGCACCTTCTTGTTCCTCAACTTGAGTTGAGTGACAGTTCTTGGGCAATTTCAATTTCAATTGATTTCAACGTTCAAAGTAAACTTAGACCATATGCATGTGTATGTGTTTGTAAATGTGCGTGTGTCTGTGTGTGCTTTTGGCCAAGCAATTTGCTAGCACAACAACAACAAATTGGGTCAACCACAATTAATACTACTAAATATAGCCAAAAGGCATTCGCAGCAACAACAATAACGACAGCAGCAACAACAATAACGACAGCAGCAAATGCAGCGCTGCTGATAAGAAAAAACAAGAACAAGCAAGAGAGAGCTTTGAAGTTACGATCAGCCGCACCGGCAAAGCGAGTAAAAACAAAACAGCAGGTTGTGTCCTGCTGACTGCCCCCCACATCGTCTCTGCTTACCCACCCCCACTCAACGCAGAACCTGTTTACCCGTTAGAAAGCAGCATTTTGTGCACCCGACGAAAATTACAGTTGTGTTTTAATGTACACCAATTTTGACAAGGTAATTTTAATTTAAAATTAATATACCTAAAAAATAACTTCATTTTTTCATGAAAATAAATCTTTAATAAAATATATAATTTTTGGAATTATGTCAAATAACATACAAAGAAAGATTTTTGTTTACAAAATTAACGCAATCACATTATAATAAATTTGAGTTTTACAATATATGCTTTTATATTAATTCTTTTTTTTTGGTTAGCAACAAATCTTAAACCAATTGTTCGTTTAAAAACCTTTTTTTATGAGTTTGTTTGTCTTCGCTCTTCAATCGAATCACTACCCGAATAAGAAAAAGAAGCAATAGAAGCTGCAGAAGAGCAGAATAAGCGCGATAATCGTTATTAACTAATTAACACATCATGAAAGAAACGTTGCCCATGATTCAATGCATGGACGACTACAAACAAAACTATTTACTGACACTTGTGTGTGTGCGCCAAGCTTTAGTTTAATAACATACACATAAACATGCATAGGTACACACATTCGTAGTTGAAGTTACTCCGAATCGCACCAGTTATGAATACAGCTCACGACCGGCGCTGACTGGTGTTGAAATAAATACACAATCTACTTAATGCCGCATGTGACAAATAGAAGAGTTGATCTGCATACAGGCACACATCCATTCACATGCACTTATCTATTTATTTCTGGTTATTTATGTACATATGTGCGTGCACACTTTGTAGCATTCACATCCACGTGTTATGTGCATTAGTTTCATTTTATTTAATTTCTATTGTATATAAATATAAATGTGTTTAATACGCACAATCAAGGTTTAACTGTACTTTCAACTAGTTTTGAAAAGTTTGTGAAATTAGTGCAGTCATAATATGATTTCATTTTTACATATTGCATTTGGTATTTGGTATTTTACCTAACAAAAAACTTCAACTGATATTTGCAATTTTGTCAATTCGTTATTGATACTTCTGTCGCCTGCACCAAAAAAGGCTATGCAACTCGAGCACTGTTGTCAAATTTATTTTGCTTTACAGTTGTTGTTGCTTTTGTTGTATAACAACGCGCACACGAGAAGTTGTCGCCGGTCGCCGCCGTTGCTTCTGTTAGTATTTTGTTTTTTTTTTTTTGGGTTTTGTTTGCATTTTGCGCATTGTTCTTGTTGTTGCGCCAGACATATATATATTATATTTATATTTATATATATGTAGTTGTATAAAAACATAGGCATATACATAAATATATATACATACATATATCTTATCGCTCCAACAAGTTATTTCTTGCTGCTTTTTGTTGTTGCGTGTATGTACAAGTAAATGACATATATACGCATATAGCTATACACATACATACATACATAATTATTTTTATTTTTTATGTAATCAACAAACAGCGGCCACATGCGGCGGCGACGTCGAAGTCGACGTCAACGTCAGCGTCGGCTTCTCTGCCGTCTGCTTCTCTCCTTTGCCAAGGTTCTCAAAAAAAGCACAACGACACCAATACATCAAAAAGAAAAACACCAAAACCCCACACAGACGCAGACACAGCCAGACACACGCTCACACGACGTGCGAGGTGCAAAGTCAAAGCGTCAACAAAATAGAAACAACGAGACAGGGAGAGGGAGAGCGAGAGACAGTCACCGTTAGTTGAGTGGGTGGCCGCAAAAGCATCGCCTGCGCCCATGCGTGTGTTGCTCTCTCCCTTCCACACACGCTCTTCCGCCCTTCATTTTTACTGTAGCTGTTTGCCTTTATTCCCTTGTAGCAGACGTCACGCCATGTACGTGTATTCAATTAGTTTTTAATGGGGGCGTTGAAAAACAAATTTCCAATTGATTTTTAAGACCGAAATCGACAGTACAGAACAGCACACGCACCGCGAGCTTAATACTCTTTAAGTTGCATAATCTCTTTTGCTTTGCCGTCGTTTGCTAATTGCACCCAAAAGTCTTTGTTGCTGTTGTTATTCAAAGCTTACGCGAACGAGCACAGTTCCGATGATCAAGCTATCGCCACCCAATGACGAGGTCGCATTGAGTCACGACACGCCACAACACGAGACGACACGATGCGGGGCTTTATCCAAAAATTTAAATGCCGACGCCAAAGCGTCACAACAATACAATTACGAGTATCTTTGCTTACATACACACAGGCAAACTTTCAGCTGGGAGCATATAACAACAATGCAAATCCATGAAAGGCTGAACACGCAAAAACAAAAACAAAAACAATAGCTACAACACAGCGACAATAACAAATAACCAAACAATTTGCAAACCACGAGCAAAGGCAACAGCAACAACAGCGACAGTGGCAACGACGCCAACGCAGACGCTTACGTCGTCGCAGCGCCATCTCTCTCTTTCTCTCTCTTTTTCTCTCTATTTATATTTTCTTGCTGACGCAGACGTTGCTGAGAGACTGTCATTCTCACTTTCGCTCACCCCTAAACTATGCGCGACAACAACAAACTGAAACTAAAGACGCTCGGGGACGCCACTGTAAATCGTCTATGCAATTTACTTAGAACTTATAGGCAAATCAATTGTACGTATACACACATACATATATATGTATTTATATTAGTTGTGTGCACATTCGAATCAATTTCCATTAATTATAGATGTTAACATTATTAGTTTTACAAACTCATGCACACAGGCATTGATCCTAGCATAAACTGTTTCGATTTAATGCGTTTGTTTATTGACATGAGTAACTTGAGTGACGTCACAAATAAAATTCGGCGCACGTCACAAGCAGCAGTGCAATGCGTAAGCATCTTTATTTTTGCCAGAGCTGTCACATGCATGCCATGTGCTTTGTTGTGCATTTGTGTGTGTAAAACAACAGCAATATTCTTAAAATGTTATGCGCAGCAAATAAATTTAACAAAGACGAAACACAAACACAGAAACAGACTTCAGCGGTACGCTCTCGCGGTATGCTAGGCAGTTTTTTGTGGACGTAACTGTAGCGATGTGTCGAAATGCGGGCGACAATTGCTGCCGTTTAATTGTGCCTACCCAACACTGACCCCCAGTCGCGACTCTGGGCTGCGGTTCACCCCCGCGAGTGTCCTGATCGTTTACAGTTGCATTTCAATTTCAATTGTTGCTCACTGTGCGCCGGCAGCGACGCCGCGTTTGCCACTGCTGCGGGCCACTGCAGCGGGGGGCGTCAAATGAACAACAAGACCGCAAGCAGCCGCGGGAGTCGACGTCTCTGCCCGCACTTTACTGCAGCAGTGTTCTTTTTTCATTTTTGGCTGTTGGTGTGACCAAATTTTGTGTTTACACATCACACACACATATACACAAAATGTACAAGCCACGTTGTTATTGTTCATAACAATTTATTTATCTACGTTTACTTTGCTTTATTGTTTTGTGTTTTGCACTCACATTTTGTTGCTGTTGTTGTCAGCGTTTCGCTGCCAGCTTCGCTATCGGTCGCCTCTGCAGCTACAACGTTGCCGCTCTCTTGCTCTCTTGCGATTGCTTGCTCTGCTCTTGTTCCTTTTGCAGTTGTTTTGTAGGGGGCACTTGCAAACCTTTTTACGCACTTTTCTTATTATTGTTGTTTTTGTTCTTTGCGTTGAATCTTCTAATTAATTAACACAGCACGCGAACGCGCCACAAAAAATAAGATCGTATGCCAAAATAAAAAACAAAAAAAATTACAAAAGCAAAATTTGTTTTGCTTTACGTTTGCGCATTATCTAAAAAAAAGTCATCAGAATTAGCTTTGGCTCAAATTTTGTTACTACTATTTGCTGAGTCTTTAAGTATGGTTATTCTGTTAGTGTTGTCTCGACACCGCACGTCCGCTGCGCTGAAAGGCACAATGCAAAATGAATGAGGTTGGGAGAGTTCTGACGGAGCACGAAAAAATTAAACGAATCGAAACAACACGAAACGGAAGGCACAAGGCGACAAACGCAGCGCAGTCGGCTACGATTGACAGTGGGGCCAATTTGCTCTTTTATTTAACATCGGCATGTTTTATTATTTACTTGCTTTTCTATCATAAAATTTTTTTTATTTTATTGATATTTTTTAATTTCAGATTTAATTAATTCACTTGTCCACCGACTATCTGTAATGCTCGAAACTCAGGTCACTACGGTTTACTCAAACTCTGGGTATTGAAGGAGTTTGTGAATTCAATTTAGTTTAAATATAATACAAAATAAGCTACTCAATATTTCGACAATAAGTTGTTCGGAGAGTCAAGTCGTTTTAATCTGTTCTCCCCACTGTGCGGAATAAAAAAAACTGCGGTCGCAGTCGGTTTTCTGTTCAATATGTGGCTGCGTGCGCGTGTACTTGTGTGTGAGAGGGCTCGTATTTTTGCCGCTCTCGCTGTCATGCTTTCTGTTTGTTGTTGTTGAAACTTGTCAACATACTGCGGCGTTTTGACAACAGTTTGTTTTATTTGAAGCATTGCAATTTTTGGTATTGCCGCCTTTTGCAAATTTCATTTATTTAAATACAAATGTCCGTCACAGTTATTTACAATTGAAGTGCAGAAACAACAATATTTCTTGTTTATTTGCTTTTTACACACACACACATATACGACCCAAACAAAAACAAGCACACATGCATGTATGATATCGCTCTTTTGACTCTCTATCCGAGCATGTGGGCTAGTTGTGTGTGTAAAAAGAGAGAGCGCGAGAGCGAGATCGAAGCGCGTGGCAAACACATGGTTTTTGTTTTTGGCAAAGAGCAAGAAGCAACAGCATCAGCATGGATCGCTTACAGTTAGTTCAAGTGTAAATGCGTTTGGTTTGTTTGGCACAGTGGTACAAGAAGCTGGCAAAAAATAGGACTGCCATAGTATGTATGTACATACATATGTACAGCATTATGTATGTATGTACATATATTTGAATGTTTACACATAAGCTTTACTGATAGGCATATGACCAATTGTAAATACATACATATTCTGTATGTGCAATAAAATATAACAGAAATGTGGTTCTGTTTGGCAGAGCACTATACCTATGTATGGGAATATATGTTTGCATTTATGTACATACATACGCATGTATGTACATATGAATGTATTTAATGCATTCTAGTGAAAATTCTTTTAAATTAAGTGAGAATTCTTTTTATTGCCAATATATGTACCTTTATTTGATGTGCTAGAATTTCATCATAATGTCGATATCTGCTGATATCTGAAGCACTCTTGCTTCACCCTAAATGTCCAATATGTACATACATACATATGTATATGTATAATAAAGTGCTTGTACATAAATAATGCATGCACATTATTTAAGTCATACATACTCATATACATTTGTATACTTGTGTGTGAGTACATGTGTCACACGCAGAGAGGCAAAAAGTCAATCACACAAACACAACCGCGATATCAGCCGACGCTACCGTCAGCGTTAGCGTCTGAATCGCCCATCGACACCCGCCCGCAAATAACAAAACATAGCGTCGCGACGTCAACAATCATCGACCGTTCTCATTCGCTCTCTCGCACATTAATTGTGTTTCTCTTTCACCCAATCTCCCGTATACACTAACACAGGCAGCACGCGCGTTGTTTTTATACTCAAGCACAATGTATCGGCATTTAGTTGATTTGGGCATGGTATGCCAACGGCAAACAAAATATATGTTTTCATTATGCGCGCAAGCAAACTGCAGATCAGATATAACAAGCTAGAAAGCTCAATTTGGGAGTGCCAGACTAAGAGATACCCTTTTCACAGTTGCACATAGTTGAAATCCCTCACACTCGTTATAAAACCCATTTATAGTGGTATAAGAGCTCTCAAAAGCAGTATTATATTTTTCATTTTTTAAATAATCAATTATTTACATAGTTTTATGAATATATATTATTTATTACTATAGCCCTAATTAAACAAAATATGTATGTACGTAATCGTTATGTGCAATATTTCTATTTGGCCTTGCACGAAATTTTTTTTCCTGAGCAGCATACTTGCCATTGACTAAAGCAAAGTGGAAACTAAAATGCCGTTATTGCTTTCGCGTTGCGTGTGTGTTGCGCTCTAGTTTTGATCACGAATACAAACAGACTCAAACAGAACTGAGACGCACATGGGGAGAGGCATACAAGCAAGAGCACATACACGTATGCAGGAGGGGGCAGACGAGGATGCACTTGTTCCACGTCGTACTATTAATGAAAATGAATTGTAATGCGAACGTGTTAATTAGAGAGAGATGGAGCGACAAAGCGAGCGGCTTTTTATGTGTGCGTTTGTGTTTGCATTGGTTTCCGAAGTGAAAACAAACAAAACAAGAAAGCAAAGCAAAAGCTGAGTAGAACACAAAATGTGGCCAAAATAGACACGATAGCGACAACAAAAATACGGCAAAAAGAAAGTCACCCGATAAGCAATAACAACAATAACAATATCAACCCAAGTTCTTATCGTTTGTCACTCAATTATACAAAACTTTTTATGATTTGCCATCGCCTTTTTCGCACTCGACTGCAGTCGACGTTGACGCTGCCGCTGAAGTTTACGTTGACTGCGACGTCGACAGCAAAACATTTTGCGGCGCTCACGTAATTGAAACGTCGAATGGCGTCGGGCGGCTTTTACTCTAATTGGAATTGTTGTATGCCCGTTTTCCGGCCGGTTTTGGCCAAAGTGATTTTATTTTACGTGGCTGGCCAAAATAACATACACACGGCGAGAGATAAAGTGTATACTTTTGTGTGTGTTTATATGTACGTATATATATATTGACATATATGTGCATATGTATGTATGTATGTCCATATAGTCACATACACACAAGATAGAACAAATTAACCAAAAGAGAGAGACAACGCGTCCAAGTAAGCGGCATTAGTTGAGACAAAGTCGCGACGCGACGTTTACGGCGACAACGGCAGCGCCAGCGACTGCATGCAAGAAGCAGAAAAACTAACAAACAAAAATTATGTGGGACAAGCTGAGCGCAATAGAAGGAGAGAGAGCGAATGAAAGAGCGCGCATTGACGTGATAAGAGCGCGCCCCTCCTCCCCACACACACAAAAAAAAAGATGTTTACACACAGTTATAGACGCCACTGTCGCCATGCGGTCGCTGCGGATCTGCTGTGCTGATATGTCGCGTTATACAACCCGCTCAAAGCCAATAAGCAAGTGAAATTGGCTGATTGGAAATTGCATTTCAAGAGCGCAAAACCAGTTAGAACATGCGAGCGAGAAAGAGTAAGCCGCAAAAAAAAAACAGTTAAACAGGTGCAAAAAAACATAACAACAATGAGTTGTCTGCGTGAGAGAGCGTGCAAAAGCTTACACCACATTTATACAAAGTAACGCGCACACAGACACCGAGCGCGTGTTCAGTGTGCACAGTGTGGCGAGTGGCAACGATAATGTTACCAACCCAGAACAAGTCATGCTGCGACGCCAACACGTGACGACAACAAGACACAAACAAAAATGAATATCAACGAAAATCAAGATAACGACAAAAGGCAAACGAGCGAAGGCAATGTTTTACGTCACCGTACAAATGTGGAGGAGATCAACAGATCATTTGCTCAGCCCCAAAACGTGAACGTCAACCGAAACGTTCATATGGCATTTTCCTATACTATACGTTTGAACACAAACACACGCGCATACAACTATTTATGTGTGTGTGTTTGTATAATCATGTGATACCAAAAATAAAGAAAAATGTGAAAATCAAATAACAGCGACTGCGACAAGGTACTAAAAAGTCAAAAGCAAAAGTGGAGCAATAAAGCAAACAGTCGAAACAGAAACAGCCAAAATATAAAAAATATAACCAATAGAGCTCTATTCAGGTGTGCGTGAGTTGCAGATACCCTGTACCAAAACACACTAAGGGTTGGGATATACATGTGTATATGGAAATCAAAACTCAAAGCTATACCCATAAACTTTTTTTTTTTTGGGCAAAGTTATCCAAGAAGTTAAATACGTGAGCTGTGCATATTATATATGAAACTAAGAATTAAGTTTTTATCTGTAACTCCCAAAGATACATACATATATGTATGTATATCGTAGGGTAAAATTAATAATTTTTAAGACATACAACGTGTTCAAACAGAAAACACACGCACATGATGCTGATTAAGAGTATTTATACATACATACATGTAATTAATGTATGTATGTTACATACATACGTATGCACTATACCATAAGCCCATTTCCAAGCAGTAATAGGTATAAAAAGCAGAAATAATATGTGTTCCCAAGTGCTTGTCCCTAGTGCTCGCCCATTTTAATTTACTACATTTGCAATTTACAGCAAACCATCAAAATCTATGCAAATACCCTCAACGGGCAGTGGCAACAAACAACAACAACAACAACAATAAACGGAAAACAATCAAAAGATACGCACAAAAAAATTTGTTCGAACGCTGCTGTATTAAATTTCAATGAAAATGAAAACAGAATGCAGAAGAAAAGCTATTGCGTATACATATATGCACATATTTTTGCATGCAAATACATTCAGTCAGAACTTAATCAATGTAGACCATCGAAGGCTAAATACCCTACATATGCACGGATTGTATGTACATAATTTATGGGGACATAGGCACATGCGTCAATGCGAAGGCTAGTAACCGCTTTTAAACTGATTGGATTCGAACACAAAATTTTATTTTAAATACTGCCAACTTAAACATTATTTTTTAAGCCAAATATTAAAACATAGTTAACCATGTTCGCTATATTTGTGGACACTGTTCACCACGCGTTCTGCATTTGCGTTTCTGCAACCATTGAGTATTAGAAATAAATGCGACCTTGTGTATAAACGTTAAAGCTTAAACGGTAATGAAAGCTTGAATCGCTTTGCTGTCTCTCTGTGCTTACTTAATGTTTGCTTGCAAGCGTCGCGACAAAGTTAAAATGCTTCTGCTGCAGCCAGCGTACGAAACTTAAAAAGAAATGAAAAAGCACAACAAATAAATAAGGCAAGAAAAACCAAAATTCTAAAAACAAACTGAGCAGCTACCGGCGGCAAGAGTGGGAAGGAGAGAGACTTGAGACAGCTGTTGACAAACGCAAGAAGCACGTTTAAGAGATCTAAAGGTTGCACAAAGAACGAGCTCCGTTATTCGGCACTGAAACGCGAGAGAGCGTTTTGCGAGTCCGTGACGTCACACTATCGATTTGTGCTTTGTTTACATTGCGTTGCAATGGATGTCGGCTTGTATAGAATTCATATAAAGCCGTTGGTTTATGCTATTAAATTTAAGGCTTGTAAAAAAGCGTACAATTTGCAACTAGATCCGTTTAATATTGATTTAATTGTAAAAATTAATCTAGTTACAAAGTTCAATCTAGTTGGCTTGTCTACATTAGTAAAATTTTTTTTGTTTTAAACATGGTGACGTCTCAGTGCTAAGCTCTGAATCCTTTGCATAACCTGTGACTCTCTCACCTCCAGCGCACAGTGATGCAATGTTGAATAGAAAACCTTTAGGGTAAACACTACAAATGTAATTTAATGCAAATCGAACGCATACATTTCATAACTGTTTGTCGTTATTTTAACGATTTCAGCGTCGTATTAAGTTTGCATACACTTTGATAATATTTTTTACACAGTTGCACCACGCGTAGCCCACTGTACGGTACATAGCGTATGTGTGTGTGTGAAACTGACAGCTTTGTGAGGTCGTGTCGTCGACGTCGAAGTTAAAGTCGTCATTTTATTTTTTATTTCTTGTAGTTACTGCTCTTTAGTAACGAAGGGAGGGTGTGTGCTGTGGTGTGCGCACATTTTAATTTTGTTAGGATTAAATACACACACACTCTTATGCACACAGTGCGTATATGTGCGCGCACGAAAAAGAGTGTAAAAATAGGTGAACATTTTGCATTTTATTTTTCAGCAAATTAAATGTTTTTATTTTATTGCAATTGCCGCTTCAGAGAGGCTTCTTATTCCCATACACATATGTATAGACATACATGTATACATTTGTACATAATTGTATGTTTTTCACTTTGTATTTGTATTTACTTATGTATGTAGCTATTTTGTTGTTTACTCTGTCATCGTTTTTCTTTTGGTTATGTTTTTGTTTTTCTTATTAAGTTGATAAATTTGGTTCGTCGTTGCGTTGATTGGACGGGCCAGCAAGTGTTCCAGGTATTGGCTAAGTTATTGTTATTTATCATTTGGCCAGCTAAATAGTTGAATAACAAATGTACAAGTGATTAATGGGGAGCAACAATAACAACAACGAACAGAACAAAAAGCAATACAAACACACAAAAACAAGAACAGCAACGCTCTTACTCCTCTTTCTTCCTCTCTCTTAGCTTCTCGCTATTTTGCTAAACTCTCGCAACGTTTACGCTCTCGCAGCGTCGGCAATGTCAACAGACACAAACCGATCTCGTTTACATTGGCTGCGTTCGGCACAGTTTTACATACATACATATGTACATAGAGTTTGTATGTGTATTTATTGCTCGTATGAATGTAGTCATTTAACATTAGTTTCTTCAATTTAAAAGCTCAATGGTTTGTCGAGCATTTTTTGTGCGCTTTATTAATATGTCTGCTGAACGCGTGCACTAGTAAAATGCAATAAAAGCACAGGCAAAGCTTGAAATTATTTGGCAGTTGTTGTTGGTTCTGTTGCCTCAATTTGTGCGCATTTCGCATGCGTGGAGAGCAAACGCAATAACAAAATACAAAATTCCTACGGTCTTTGTGTGCGTGTGTTTGGATCGTGAAACGGTAGGCAATGTCTGAGGAAGAGAGGTCATACGGTGTTCGGCGTTGTGTAAAAACACGCTAAAATCGAATAAATGTGTGTATGTATGTACGTTCTACATACAAATGTATACCTCTGCATGTGTGTATGTGTGCACGCACAAAGCAACAAATTTTCACAGAGATCTGCGAGTGCTTTTGTTTTTGTTTTCATAGACGAGTTTGCTGTGAATACACACATATTTATATAGTTAAGCAAGTATGTGTAACTACGCCTAAAGCTATCAAGCTTTTGGTAATGCCTCGATAATCTCCTAACACGAAAATTGTATTGTATAAAAACATACATACGATGTACATACGTACATATATACATATTTTCATACGCGCAGGACCTGGAAAAAACCTCAAGTATTTTATTATACATATATTTTTCTTTACCTATTATTCCTGAAAAGCCCACTTTTTTTATTGTCCTCACTAAGTTTTCATAAGCTTCTCAATTTTTGTTTGCTTTGGACCACATGTATTGTAAATATTAAAAAAAAAATATAATAAAAAAATAACATACAACGCAGCAGCGGCGGGTTTTACACATTTACATAGTTCGAAATAAACAAAAGCTGCTTGCTTATCACATATTTGTAATGGAAAACGAAACCAAACGACAACAATAAAAAACAACAAAAATACAAATCGAAACGAAATCGAATAAACAAATCGCGAGCACTCACATACCAATGATAATTTGCTGAAGGTTAAATTGTTAATAACAATTTGATGGCGTCGTTTGTTTGTCTTGCGAGTGGTTGAAAACTAGAGTGCGAACGCTTTTTGCCCGATCTGATCTCATAATTGTTGCTAAATGGCGTTAACAGCAAATTCACATACTCATTTAATATTCAATTATTTGGGCAAACATTTCACGCTTCTGCAGAAGATTTGAACAGCGCGCCAACTGCCGCTTAGTGCTGCCAATTACTTTAACACGATGCGTGGTGCTTCACACGCATCTCGCTAGATGGCGTTTAAGCGTTTCTGCTACATTTACAACAGATGGCGCCACTCGTTGCAAATGGAAAATTATAATTGTTGTGTAAATTATCAACGGAATCGGTTCTTTGATATTAAACAATCTGCTTTTATTATATTTTATACTTTATAAAACTTATTACATATTTTCTTAATCAGTGGCCACTAGAGTCAATATATGAATATTATTTGTGTTTTCCAAAATATCCTTAATACGTTTGGCAAAGTGAAAACACGGTCAGATCGGACTTCCCTGAACAGGAAAAATCGCGTAAAAGATTTACAAGTATTTCTTTAAGATTTCAAGTCTCTAGCTGTGAAAATTGCGCTCAGACGAACAGACAAACGGACATTGCACAAAACCAATATACTCTCTTTTACTTCGTGGACGAGGCAACGAAGCAGTTCCAAGGGAATATTCGCTGTTCCTATTTGTTTCAATAGATTGTGGGGTTGGTTGAATGTCATAAAACGTATTGACTTTAACATCTTTACTTATTTAAGTTTTATTTATCCAATACTTTTGCAGCTGTCGTAAATATACAATTGGGTACATTTAAACATGCGTTAAATTTACAAAGTTTTCGAGTTTAAACGTTTTTTTTCTCAAGTTTTATGAATTTAAATTCATTGATAATATGCGTATTTTTATATGTTATGTTTTACAATTACCATACAAAAAAAAAAAACAACAACAATTATCTATTTAATATTTTATGTCATGTATGTAAGAAGCATATTTTTTGATTTCTTTTCTTTTTTTTTGCTTTAGGTTTACTTTAAAACTTTGTTTCTCTTGTATTTAATAGCAATATATTAACTATGTAAGCTTGATTTACGTATAAAATGTTGGATGTTTTATGCATTTTTAATGTGGCTGGGTTCGCGTTAATTTCTTACTCGATTTGCTATTTTAATATATGTGTATTCATATGTACTTATGTATATGTATGTTGATTTCATTCATTTTCCTTGTTTTAGCTTTAATGTGGCGCTTACGGAAAAGCATTGTATGGCAAATGTAAACTGCTCGTTTTTGTTTTTGGTATTTAATGTCAGAGATTTCTTTAAACATTTATGATTATATTAATGAATTGCACGAATTAAAACGAAAGTCGATTGCCTTCAATTGGTGAAATCTAGCTTACATTTAATTGCAGCTGACAGATTGTGTAAAACACGTACTCGATGCTAAAAAAGCGTAAACCTACAGCTGCTCAATACATGAAGAGTTTTTAAGTTATCGTGAGTTTCATCGCATAAACATAGTTTTGCAAATGCTTATAGCATATGTGGTTTCTGACCTTGGGACAACTATGCTACTGTCATTTGAAAAAAATGAAACTTATGTCTAAACAGCATTTTCACAAGAACTTTGGGGAAATACAGGAGAGCTTTTGCAATTAGCAGTAGTTGATGAAATATTTGGGCGTACAAATACCGTTAATCCGTGCTGCCGGATCGCTCGAAATGTAGTAAGCGAAAATCTACAGCTGCTCATTGAGAAATATATTGTGAATTACATCGCATAAACGTACATAGTATTCAAGTGCTTATTGTATAGTAGTTTATTTACTGCATTTTTTTTTTGTAGTTTTTTTCTGTTTACTACATTGACTAGTTTCATTTGTTTTTGTTTTTAAATTTATGCAAATTTTAGTTACTGTGCTTACGGACTATGGAAATGTATCCTGTCGCCTCGCTTTTACTGAAGCTCTTTCTCTTTCTCGCTCTCCTTCCCTCTCTTTGCTATGTGCTCTCTTGCTTAGCCTTTGTCTGGTTTACTCTTTGATTTTCCATTCTTTATATACAATGATAGTCAAACTTAGGGCTAGATTTGAGTTTTGTCCAAAAAAAAAAAGGGTTTACACTTCAAACTGACTTGTCTAAGGACTAAGAACTAATCCTAAACACTACGACTTAATACCGTCCAGCTCTAGACGCGCTCCACCTGCGTTTCCGTGTGCACGGCCTGCAGCTCGAGCTCCGTCTCCTCGGCCAGCGTATAGACGCCGGCTTTCACCTGCGACTGAGTCGCAGCTCCACCAACACCAACACCGCCAGCTCCACCACCAGCTCCACCACCCACCGTTGCGAGTCCCTCGAGCAGCGGACTACTGAGCGTTGTATAGGCAAGAACGCTGGTGTCGCCGGCGGCATCCGTTGGATTGGCTGTGGCCGTCGCTGCGGCCGTATAGACGGGCGTCGGCTGGGCGAGGGCCAGGCGCGAGCCATTGGGATCCATGGTCAGTATGGGCACCAGCTCGTGGCTCACATAGTCCTTTAGCACCAGCGAGGTGGGCGTGTCTGTAGCACAAAATAAAAAAAATAGGGTCAAACAAAATAAAGTTTTGACTAAGTTGCACTCACCTTGCACCAGTGTCTCCTCGGTGGGATTGCGCTGATAGAGATGACCGCGCTTCTCACAGTGTCAGGACGCGGGCACATAGTACTGATTGCCCTCCTCGTGCGTTACGTCCAACATGGAGCCATTGGCGTTGCCAGCTGTGCCAGTGCCCGATTTCTTAAACTCGACCACAATGCGTATGCGATGGACAATCTCCTCGTGGATGACATTAAAGCACATGGCCGTCAGCGTCATGCCGGACATTATGTAGACCGAACAGAACCAGGTGGTGGCATTCGAATCCCGCCGCAGGCCCGGCAGCATGTCCCCAAATCCAATTGTCGACAGGCTCATGAAACAGAAGTAGATGCCATCGATGAGCGGCCAGTTCTCCAGGCGATACAGCACCGCCGCCCCAAAAACAATGTAAATGATCATCATCGAGAAGCACAGCAGTATGGGCGCCAGGATGCTCAGGCCGTGCATCGAACCACGCGATTCGCTGGCACTCAGCGAATCAATGTCTGCGCCAGCGCCGGCGCCAGCTGCCGCCGCTGCCGGCATGCCCAGGCCGGGTATGCTGGTGGGCGTGGCGCCGTTACCGCCGCCAGCGGGACCAGCTGTGCCAGGCACGCCGCCGGGCTGCTTCTCGGGCGTGGCATGATAAACGTCGCGTACGTAGTAGGGCTCCTGCATGACGGCCTGCTGCTTGCGCAGCTCCTCCTGCTGTCGCTTGCGCTTCATGCGGCGCTCCTTCTCCGCCATGCGCTTCTCGTCGTAGCAGCAGTAGCCGCAGTTCGAGCACAGGCAGCAGCACAGCGCCTTCGAGAACACCTCGCGCGCCACCTTGGCCAGTATGCTGCCCGTGCTGCTCAGGTAGACCAGCGTCAGCGGTATCCCAAAGAAAGCGTACGCCACGGTCACGATTCTACCGAGCGCCGTCCTCGGTGCGATGTTCCCATAGCCTGCAAAGCAATACAAGCACTTAGTCAAAACAGTTCGACACGAAATAAAGCGAGAGGGATGGACAAAAAGAAGACACACACACACACACATCATTGTAATAAGTATATGTGCGTACAAAATATGTTCAGTTTATATATTAAAGGTAATGAGTTTTTTATCAAATTAAAAATAAAAATAAATTTCTTTTAGTGTTATGTTACTAAAATAAAAAATAAAATAATTTAACTTCTTGCGCCATAATAATATGTGCATAAATCTAAATTTGTGTTTAAAAACTATGTATGTTTTTTTTTTTTTAATTTTCAGTAATTTATGTCTACTAGTTAACAGAAAAAAAGTATTAGTATTTTAGTTAAAAGTACGCGACTTTAACTATGATTGAAACCATGGACCTGACTTAAATCAATGAGAATCGCATAGAAGGCTGATATTAAAAAAGCGAACAGAGCAACTGAGGGTGATGTGTGAGTGAATAAGACTGATAACAAGAATGTTAAATGGATAGATTACAAATTGTACGTTGTAAAAGGAAAACTTATATTAGGTAAAAATTTTTTTATTAAATTTTTTTTTTCTGTCTGTAAATAAGAATGCATGTGTTTTTAGTAGAAGCTGTTAGCCATTGAAAGGAAAAGAATGCGAAGGAGAGATATTCAATATATCGACTGTTTTAAATGAAGTAAAAGATTTAAAAGTATTTTTCATAACAAATATGTATTTATACATGTTTCTTTCAAAACCTTCACATATTTTTTGAGAATGACAGCAAATCAGTTGCTAAGTCAAGCCAACTGCTATTCATATACCCCCCCCCCCTCCTCCCCCCTCCAACTACCGCTCACACTCCACTCAAATATCCGTTAGCTTTGCCCAGCCAAGAAAGCATCTGATGCTTTACAACCGCACATATTGGCTGAAATAATTAAGCCAAGGTAATAAAAATGCCTAACAAGCTTTTCAGGTAGGCCACATGCGAACGTAGTTATGTGCGGCATGTGGGCGTGGCACACACGCACACACACGCGCACACTCACGCACACATCATCGCCGTCGTCAGGTGTCTTATGCATAAATTGAAAATTTCTTAATTTTATTGTTGTATTTTTATGCATGTCGCTCAAAGGAGGCTGGCAAGGAAGGCAATGTAAGGGAAGGGAGAAGGGCATGGTTTATGGCCGTGACAGGCATGTTTGGTCTCTTTCGGTTTTATGAAGGCTGCGTGCTGCCAACTTGCGAGCGACGGACATTAAACACAGCACAAAGCACTCGTCACAAATAAATTGAATCAATATAAAATCAGATGAACCCAGTCGAGTGCCGAGACTGCCAATAGAAATAGAGCTGCCAGTATGGTAGACTTTACACTGCTAAAGGTTCCGAATCTCACACGCACACATACACGCACACACACAGAGCATGTAATTGCGTTGACAGCAAATTTAAATGAAATCCTCCCAAAATCTGAGCCATGGCAAAACGTCAATGTGTCAGAAAGCAAAGGACCCCATTCGATGTGTGTTTGTGTGTGTGTGTGTTCACAGTGGGTGATGTGGGATACAATGTGGGTATGGCAGCTGCGCATGTGTGTGTGTGTGTGTGTGTTTGTGTAAATACACTGGCTGGGGGGCTAATAATATTGGCATTGACCCGAAACCAAAGCCGTTGCTGTAAAACTCAGCTGGCGCGCTGTCAATTTGCAGGCAAGTATGCGACGCAGGGGCGGAGGGCGGGCTGAGGGGAAGGGGGTGGCACGGTCGGGTTTGCAGCATCTACATATTTTATTGAAAGATATTGAAAGATTTCAATATTTAGACCGTAGCACACACTGAAACAGCGGGTTGCCCCGACGTTTTCTGTACTCGGGCTAATAGACGCCGATTTGCTTCGCTGCCATTGACTGCAATAATATCGATATATAAAAAGAAGAACTCGCACACTGAGAGAAAAGCAGTGAAATACCAAGAATACCAGCTAGTTTAAGCCGCTAACTATCAAAATAAATAAATTAGTAAGCTTAACAAAAGGAATATAGGTTAAGTATTTGGGCTTTACTTTGTTGATGCGTGGTTCGAACTCAGGATTTGGTATATTTTTCATATTGACAAGTAAAATACTAACAATAAGCTAACCTAAGCTGTTCACTTTAAATACAAGTAAATTAGTTAAGTAAACGAAGGAATATAATTTAAGAATTTTAGCTAGCTCTTTATTTTTGTTCGGTTTATTTTTTAACCACACGTGACTGAAACATTTCTAATAAAGTTTATATCTAATTTTACGACTACGTTTAATACTGCAATTTTCTCTGAGTGTATGGGTACTTGTGTAGAAATAAATATTATCAGTGTCCCACTTTGTGAAATTTAAGGCTGCCAGAGGTTAGTTTTGTTGTCGAACAAATGCGAATTTTGCAGTCAACAGCTTTTATTTTGCCAGACAATTAAGGGAAAGAGAAAGTGGTTTGAGTATTCTTCCAAGGAACTTGCTGAAATAGTTTAACTTATAAAATGTGGTAACTGTGGAAATGTCAAATGAAATTTCAAAGAAAAACTCATTGATAATGGAAAATATAAATTTTCCTTAAAAAAAAAAACCATTCAAAGCTTTTCCGATGCATATTTATGAAGTGCACAAGAAATTGTTAGAAATTCAATATCGTTTATAGTCCTAAGCGGCAAATGAATACATTTAAACTTGGCCACAACTATGGCACAGTTGCATAATATGCTGATATCGATGCGATGCTTTGGTTATGCATCGGAGGAGTCCACATGACAGCCATAAAGCAGAAAATGGCAACACATAAAAGGCAATCGCCTGGGCACATTCGCTACCAAGAAACAAATCCCCTTCATACACTTTTCTTGCCCGCTTCCTCCCTTTCCCACCGCGCTAGATGCGCAATTGATGATAGTGAGTGCTGTGAAAATGGAAAATGAAATTTAAAATTATTTTGCAACTAAATTACTTGTCTTATTGCTGTCCAGGGATTGCCGAGGCTGGGCTATTTATTGTGCCAGTGCCGGAGTTGGAACTGAAGCCGGAGCCAAATCGAGACAGAGCCTGCCAGGCAAACCGCCTATAAATTCCCATTTATGCCCAAGACAATCATAGCGAGATATACCCGGACATGCACACACGCTACCCTACACACAAATATGTATGCATGTGTATAGATATGTATATATAAATACACAGGCACTTGGAATGGTTCCTTGGCAGGAACTAGAAATGCTGAACCAAAACTGAACCAGTCGACGCTGGAATACTCTACGCCCATTGAAGCACATTTATTGCGTGTTGGTGTCGTGGCAGGGTATTCAGAAATGAAACGATAATCGATGGACGGAACTGGGAGTGGAACTGGGACTGGGCCACTGCAGCGGCAAGTGGCTTAGTCGAGGGCTGGCCAATAATAATAATCATATTGTTGGGTGCTCTGACACACAGTTTTCGTAGGCGTTCGTCCAAGAACAATGCGGGGCAGGCAGCGTCCATTGAAAGCCGCAAAACAATAATAATAATAATAAGCCGGCTGCCAAGCAGGAAGTCATGTTAATACAAATGTCCCAGCAGCCTGCTGACTAACGCAATTGCAAACTGACAATGCGACCCGAAACCCAAAAAACCTCGAGCAGACCCCTCGTCCGTCGTCAACGACTTTCAGTATTTTATGCAGTGGGCGGCATTCGGGGGATTGGAATTGGGTCTGGAATTGGGATTGGGATTGGGATTGTTCATGCGCTTATGGGGCTTGTGCGGGTTTTTAGGGGGGGCCTGGGCGTATTTGCTTGTTGCCCTTTGCATGAACTGCCAAGATCAGCAGAAAATTTTTGCAAATTTTATTTTATAGCATTTTCACAAGTGGAAAGTCATGTCTATGCCTCACTCCCCTTACTCTTTAGCTATGTGTGTCTGACTCTCTCTCTCTCTCTCTCTCTATGTGTGCGTGTGTATTGTGTGTGTGTGCTTTGGCCATTCGGGCTAAGCAAATAGCTTCGTTTGTTGTTTTGCTCTATCAATATTTGACTTTCGGCTTGTTTTTTGTGGGTGAACCTACAAAATTACCGAGCAACAAAAACAAAATGTACAACAACAACAGGGGGGAAAAAAAAACAAAAAAAGCGCAAACGCCAGCACTTGACAGCCCCTGGGAACTCTGACAACTGCAAAACTCTTGTGGCTCGGGCAGCTCACATATTTGCACACACACACACACGCAGACATTTTAAATTGAGGTGCGTGTGTGTGCGTGCGCCTTGACAATGCCAATTGAAAGATATTCGCCTCACATGAGCACACAAATGACAGATGGCCGGCTCCGATAAGCCACATACATTTTACAGGATTCGTCGAAATTGTTCAGATTTAAAGTTTTACAGCCAATTGCAGACAGAAACACACACAAGTGTTTGAACCTGTTCGAGTATATGTGTGTGTGTGTGTGTGTTTGCCAATTTTTCTGTCAAAAACCTTGCGAAAAATGGGACAAAATCCTTCCGGATTTCAAACTCCAACTGCCTAAACTAAACCGATTTTCATGTTTGATATCATTTTGATCAAAGTTTGTCCTCTTTTTGGTTCTACATCTAAGATCTTCAAATTATTTTGGTTTAATTTTTTTTTCGAAATTAATCTTAAAAGACCAAAACAAAAACAACAACATTTTAAGGTTTAAAATCTTCCGTTATATTAAATCGATTGCGGGTATCAAAATTAGTATAAAAATCTACTATAAAAGTATTTCTAAGGGGGAAATGTTTCTGTTAAAAGCTATGCGAAAAACGGTTACAAATTTGGCTTGTAAACTTTTCAAATCATGTTAAATACTTCTACCGCATTTCAAACTGCAAAAATCGATTTCAATGCTTAATACCTAATCTAAAGTCTTTTCTATTCTTCGACTTTTACTTTTTGCTTTTTTCAACACTTCGCTTCGCTTCTCACTTTGCATTCCGCAGCGACTCTCACTTGGGATTTGTTACGCTTCTCGATACGCTTCTCGCTACGTTACTCGCTACTATGTTTATAATTCATCAAAGTTAATTAAAGTCGACTATCAAAGGATTGATGTCCATTATGCCTGCGCATCGATCACTTAGCGGGCTGCCTGGTCAACTCGTGTTGTGGTTAAGTTAACAAAGGTGAATGGGCCATAGTCCAACGAATGCGGTGCCAACCGAAAACAAGAGCACAAAGTTCACTTGACGCTCGCCACTCGATGTAAAGCAAATTTCCGTTTGGTAGAACATAAAATTTATGGCCCACGGTCATGGGGCGACCGCCCACTGTCCACTACTTTCTATAGCTGTCTCTGTCTGTTACACATGCGTCTGGTCACTGGGCACTTACCAATTGTGGTCAAAACGGTCAGCGAATACAAAAACGCTTTGGCGAAATTCCATTCATGCGGCGGGCCACCGCCGCCACCGCCACCGCCACCGCCGCCGCCGCCGGCAAGACGATGATGATGAAAGTGTGTGTGGAGGAGCACGGCTTCCGTGGCCGGATTGTTGGCTGCACCGCCAGCCGCCGAGCCTCCACCACCAGGACCGCCACCAGGAGCCGAATGTGCGCCAGGCACATCGTCGTGTGATAATTGCAGCATAACATCCTCGTTCAGTCTCTTGATTAATTGGTCTTGAAACTTGGCAATTTCAAGTGCGGCTAATCTGTGTGTGTGTGCAAGTAATTAGTTAGATATTGAACAAGAGAGAGGGGAAAGAGAGAGAGAGAGAGAGAGTGTGCGTGAGAACGCGTGCTTACTTTGTCCAGTTCTCCTTATAGAGTATGTTAAGGGACACAGTTATGTCCCAGATATTCTCAATGGTGCGCTGTCGTACATCATAAGTATCTGGCGATAAGGCGAATTGCGTCTGCCCCGCCTCCAAGTCGCTGTCGTCCAAGCCATAAACAAAGTCATTCGATGCTTGGCCATAGATGCCGTGGTCGTGGCCCAAATTCTGGCCGTGGCCAATGGCTGCGGCCACCGTGTCATTGTCCGTGTGGGGTCCTTGCTGGTGTCCCTGCTGCTGTGGCTGTGGCTGCGGCTGCGGCGACCTTTGCTGCTGATAGATGCCATTGCTGTTCCCATTGGTGTTGCCGTGGCCATTACCGGCCATGTTGCGCTTCGTTGATGCCAGCGTGTGCTGTTGATGCAGCAGCGCCGAGTCCTCGTTCTCGATGGTTAGAAATATAAAGGAGCCTGCAAAACAGAACCAACAAAATACAACAAACAGCATTAGACTCATGAGACTTAACACACACAGAGAACAATGCCAAAGTGTTGGCCTCCAAACAAGCGACAGCAATTCATTTGTTCTGTCAGTGCCCCGGATCGCTCGGGTTCAGTTGGGGCCACATCCGCTTTAGCCATTGACCCCACCAAACTGACCAAGAAATCATGCACCGCAATCATCAGGCTCTTAATAGGCCGCACTTATGTCCGACTCTGCACTGCAGCTGAATTGGTATTTGCATTTTGTTTGCCTTCCGGGACTTACTTTGTAATACTTGTTGTTGTTGTTTTTTTTTTTAAAAGTATCCTTTGTTTTTACAAAGATTTTTAAAACTGTGCTTAAAGTTGATCGGTCTTCAAGTGATGACATTTCGAAACATACTTAATCGGTCATTTAATTTAAATTTATTGGTTATATTCTAAGATCCTTTGTACAAGTCTAGATCATTTTTTATTATTTCTTTTAAGTTATAAGCCTTACAATCCTGTCATGTTGCTTGCAAATTCGTTTCATACTACAAGTTGCTTTTTTCTTAGCTTTTACCGTTTTTTTAGTTTTTCATTTAGCTTTTCATTGCCTTTTACTAAGCTACTTATCACGGCTTCTCTCTTGGTGCTGTTCAATTTGATGTTTATTTTTTGTTTCTTACATTTTTGCATACTTCGCTTCTCTCTGTGTTTCTTAACGCATTTCTCAGTTAACTTTCTACTTTGCCTTAACAATCTTTTTTTTTTTGAGCTCAAGGTTTAGCCAGCTTTACCTTTATTTTAAGCTTATTTATTGTTTACTGTTCATCTTATCATTTAATTTGAGTCCTTTCAGGCTGTGCTTATTCTATGTTTCTCGCTTTGAAACCCTGAACGATTTAATTAATAAAAAAAAAGTGCCAGCAAATGCTTTTCCACAATACGTTGGAAAATTAAATGTTTTTAAAGCTTTCCATTGTTCGTTGCGGCCGCAGTGCGTGCCCCCAAAGGCAATAGATCAAATCGAGTTCGTTGACATGTCGAATACTCGATGTCCCTTCGATGTAAAGCTTCCCTGTGTGTTTGGCACAAATTCCTAAGCTGATGCCTTGTCAGTCATTTAATGTCTATGCTGATCAACTAATACACACACGCACACAAAGTCAAACATGTGTCGCTGGAACGGCATTTTGTCAAGTTTTTGAAAAAGTTTTTCTGTAACATGCGCCTTAACTTTTTTTGTGGACCAGTCTGAGGGGCTTAAAACGTTGTTGTGGAGGAGTATGATGAGTAAATGTCGTCGGCAAAAGCCAACACATGTCAAAGTTAAAAATAATACATGACAGCGTGGGAGGACTGTGAATTGGCGGCTGTCCGGCCGCAGCAGAGAAAGGAGAAATTGTTGCTGTTGTAGCTGTTGTGCTTGGCCAACTTGAAACTTTTGTTGAAGCGTTAAAATGCACGCAAAATGAAGTACATACTAACACATACATAAGCATGCACACAGTCTCTAGGCAGCTGTCATGGACGTGTATGCTGACGTCACAAACTCACGCACCGGGGCCTAGAGAAAGTTAAATAATTGTTTGTGTCATTTGATGATTTCCTCTAACAAGGCAACACGGCTAACTTTTTGCGCAGCTGTCACATACAGCCACAGCCACAGACACAAACACACAAACACACAAACACACACTTGCATGTGTGGGCCGGAGATGAGCAGAAATAGCGATTGAAAACAGCCAAAAACTGTTAACTTGCTGACAACAGCTTCAAAGATATTTAAATTGGCAACTCCGAGCTGTTTAAAACAAAGCATAACTTCTCTCTTCTATAATGATGAAATAAATATATATATCTGCATAATATCTAATAAGTGACTAAGCGTGACAAGTAACTGGTTTCCAGGACGCAGCTCTGGCGTTTAGCGTGTTTCGAATTGTTTAAAGAATTTGATGTGGAGCATGTGTTGCCAGCCTTTTGCTTGCTGCCTATTTTGTCAGTTTGTCTGGCAGCCTGTCACTTCCGTAGCCGTCATGTTCGCACAGCCGCCATTGGTTGGCCTAATGCGTGTACACATGGTGCTGCCAAAGTGGATGTCATACAGAAATACACACACGCACACTCACGCACACTCACGCACACACGCAGACAAAGTTCGGCCGTGTGGCAGTGCTCGCGGCCGATGACATTTTGGCGTTGTGTTACATTCGCATGCGGTTGGCAAAATGATTAATTAAATTTATCACATTGTTGCCGCTATTGTTGCTGTTGTTGTTAATTTAAACGTCGAAATTGTGATAAGATACATTAGATATCTGTAGTTACAACTGTTGAGATGCGAGCGTATCTGTAGCTGACACACAGCAGCCGCAAAAAGTCAGCGGCCCGCAGCGTCGGCAAACCAAATTAAACGCTCAAAAGGATGTCGGAGTGAATTCTTGGAATGGGCCAGAATACTGCGTTAATTAGTCAACATGGTGCAGACCAGAAAGCAACAACAACAAGGCGCATACTAATGTTTGTACAGCTGATAGTTTTATATATACACAAATACATACGTCTGTATGTTTATACATACATATGTATACATATATGCCAACAATTAATCAAGCTTAGCTCGACAAAAGCTGTCCAATTTTAATGAGCACATTCACTCGCGAGCCTCGAGATGCCAGCGACAAATTACAAATGAGCTCAACTCATAAATACAATTTCATTTGCGATTTCCCTCTGATTAAATTCTTAGACACGAATACCAAAGATCATCATTTTAATTTTAGATTCAATTCATAGTACTATATAAATTAAAATCATTTAAGATGTGATTTTCAATTGGGCTAAAACTGTTTAACAAAGTTGGCACTTACCGAGCAATGTGTAGGCCAAGAGAAGCATGCAAATGCCAAGATTTGTGAGGAGGGCGGACCAAACCGTTTGGGCCGTTTGTTTGCGCTTCTTGGACTTGCTGCCGTAGCTGGGCGGCGTCTTGCCCTCCGATGGGCGCGGGCCCGAGCCAAAGCAGGCGCACCAGCCTTGCCGCCGCTGCCGCTGCTGGGACTGCGACGCGGCAGCGCCCGATGGCGGCTCCTTGCGCGTGGGCGCCGTACTGGCCACCAGCTGGAGCGGCAACAGTTTGGCGTTGCTCTTCAGCGTGCCGCAGCTGCTGTTGATGGAACTGCTGGCGCTGGTGGCTAGCGGTGGGGCTGGCGGGGCCAGCAGCTCGCTGACATAGCCGATGGTCGATGCTGTTGGATATTTAAGGATGCCGGCTGGCTGCGGTTGCGGCTGTGGCTGTGGCTGTATGGCCGCCGGCTGCTGTGTGGCGACTTCAATGTCCTCCAGCGTTGGCATCGGCAGCAGCTGCGTTGGCAGCGCCGTCGGCGTTGCCAGCGACATGGGCAGCTGCATAGGCAGCAGCGTCGCCGGCGTTGTCGTTGTCGGAATCGACATCGGTGTCGTCATTGGAATGGCCATTAGGTTGGATGGCGACGTCGTCGCCATCGGGTTCAACGGCGAGGGCGTCGATGTTGGCATCGAAATCGAAGTCGTCTTGAATGTGCTTGTTGAAGGCGGCGCGGGCAAGAGCAGCGGCATGGCGGGCGTTCCTGTCCCGACGCTGGATATTCCGGATAGTACGCCAAAAGAACCGTAACTGCTGGTGGACGAAGTCGGTATGCCGCCATACCCCAGACTCCCGGCTGCCCCATAGTTCTCCCTGTCCGCGCTGAACTCGCCGCATGTAGTTCTCTGCGAGGGCGGCGGCCCAGATGGCATCTGTATTGATTGGTCCGAATTCATCTTGCATTTGTGGTCCTTGTGTTTTCGCTTCCGACGTTCGGTTAGCTGCAATCAATTAAACACACACACATTTAAATACATATCATAAAATAAATTTATCAAATATTGTTAACTATAGTTTATATGATTATAATGCTTAATAATATTTTATATTAACTTTTCAGCACTTGAAAAGTAACCAACGCTTCCTAATTAATATTCGTCTTTGCCCCCCTTGCAAGTGTTTATTTTATTTGGGTTTTATTGTGTTAATCTGTGAACTTGGCAACTCATGCCGTGTCTTGTTGTTGTTTGTGCTGCGCACTTATTGTCCATTGTTGGATTTGTGCTTGCTGTGTCTGGCAACGCTGGCAACTTGCAACTCGAAAGCGTACTTGAATCGAAAAGACCTTCGTGCTGTCCGAGCCGTGTTGCCCCTGTGGCAATATTCGCACCCGACCACGCCCTCGGGCAGTACGCCCAAAACATTCACCTTGCAGCTGCATACGAAATGTGCAACACATTTGTGCACTTGAACTGTTGTTGCAACTGGTTGCTGCAAATTGTTACTTGGCACGACACTTGACGGCCTTTTGGCCGCCCTTGCCGACGCGACAGCAACAGCTGCCCCACCATGTGGGTGGTCGGGGTGGTGCGGCAGGGCTTAGGCGGGCCAGCTTAAAATATGCAGCGCACACTTAAGCAACTCAGTGGCAGCTGCCGCTCGGAGGCGTTCTTAATTGCCACGAGCAGCCCCGCCCCCAAACACACACTTACATACTTACACACCTGACGTTTGCCCGCTGCTTTATTTGCATTTTGCTTTTGCACTTGCCAGCCTTTGCAAAGGGTATTTTAATTTTGTCACTAAAGATGTGACGCATTATTTTAATGGATCGATAGTAGGATCATATTTACTTTAGAACTATTCTGACGATAGTTAAGTTGTTGTATGAATGCTTGTTTTGCTTTTAAAGCTATCTTAACAAAACTTGTTAAAAATACCATAAAAGTTATATAGAGCTTTCATTTGTTTTGAACAATATGTTGGTTCTTTAAAGCAAACTATTTAAATATATTTAAAAGAGTATTTTTAAAACTGTTTTTCTTTTGTATTTAATTGCATTCATTTGCACTTTTTTTCTGCTGGAGGCTAATCACCAGACGTTTTTCTTTAAGTTTCTATCGCATTTCGTTTGCACTAATTGCCTGCCAATGGATTTAAGGAATGCATTTTCTAATGAAAACTAAACAATTTCCACGCTCACATGCATTTCAATCAGACGACGAACACAAACATTGCAATTGAAGCTATACGGCAATTACTCCTCATCAGCTCAAGCAGAAAGAGATAGAGATTGAGAGAGTGAGACGAAATTAAACTGATGCCTATGCCGAATGGGTTTCGGGCAGGCCAATAGCTGTAAGCCGCTTAGGCGGCAAAGCGGCCTTCTCAATTTACTTGGCTGGCAACGCCTTGTCAATTGGGTTCCCAATTGCCAAAGCGATTAATTTCGGGTAATTACAATTTAATGAAAATCATTCAATTGTGCAAATTAATGAAAATGTCTGCACCGTTTGAGCTGAAACCATAAAGCGGCCAACACTAGCTTCTGCCAGCCAGCCAGTCAGCCAGCCAGCTTCAGTTCAGCATTTGGGCGTGGCCGCAATTGTTTAATGCCTATTAATTACTAGCAGTGGCTCAAAGGGCGCCAGCCTAATCCTATCAATAGCAAACACAAAGCACAAACACAAATACGTTCTGTTTCTATATATTCAGAAATGTGTATGCTATTTATGAAATCTTTGCTATTAATAAGTATTCGTACATTATACATCGGAAATAATAATAGGGTTGCGTTTATTATGGAAGGTGTTAATTGTTAATTGTCCAAACCTGCTAATTTCAGCTTTGATTGATTTTGTATATGTAATCAAAATATACATATATTCGAACTTAAAAAAACCTTTTTTAATTGCTTGTTGTAAGCAATTATAAAGAACGTTTAGTAATCAACAATAAGTGCTCAATTTAAGAAAATATCCACTTAGTTGAATCTCTTATAACGTTTGCTTTTCATTTAAAATTTAATTTCTTGTTCTTTATATTTGATGCTGGCGCTTTTGGTTGGATGCCGTGGATTTGCCTTTGCAGGTTGCCTTGACCCAAAGGAAGCAGCTGGCCAGCCGTATTCAGGATTTCATATTCCGTTTTTCGTCCTGTTCGCGAGCGCCCGCCAATTAACAAGCAACCAGCCAAATACTGCAACAGGGCAGCGGCAAGGGCGTTTATTTGGCTTTCATATTCCTTGACCATATTTTGGGGTTTCTTTTGGGTTTTTTTTGCTTTTGGAAAGAGCTCTGTTGCTTTAAAGCAAGCGTGCTTATTGGCTCAGTCAGAGCCGGAGACGAGACCGTGTATCTGCCCGTTAGTTGGCTTTCATCCATCTCAATTTACTGCGTGAGGCTTTTGTCAACGGCAAGAAAATTGCTGTCAAAAATTGCAATCCCAAAAAGCATAAAAAAAGGGAAAGGAAAAAAAATACTTCTAGACGAGACGCCAGCAATGGACCACAACTAACTGGCAACGTAATGGGTAACTGGGCCTGTAAATGGCTCTGTAACCGCCTTTGTAACTGTAACTGTTGACCCAAAATAACAAAAACGGTGCACAAGAAGGAAAAGTATTTATCAAGATAATAAGGAAGGAAATACTCTTGAAGACATTTCTTTTGAAAGTTGCTCAAGGTAAAGTTTGTTAATATTAAATATTTTTGGCTATAGAAAAGTTGTTATTTATTTACTTATTTATTTTTATTTATATGAATGCGATTGACTTAACGAGTGTCAACTTAAGTAATTGAAAAATATGAACAGCATATGATTATTTGCTAAAAGCCTTAGGAAATCAAGAGCAAATAACTTAATAATATAGGGACTAATTTTAATAATTATTACAACAAAAAAGTTGTTAATTAAAAAATATAAGCTAAGTTGATTTTAAGTAAGATGTTACAAATGGCATTGGAGAAGGCGTATATCCTTACGCAAGGGCATACAAAAAGTGAGTAACGAATTTATGCGGGTTGCTCGCAGCTGTGCTTGTGTCTCAGGATGGGCAGCACTTTTGTTGTTGATAACCGACCAAAGCTACGCCCAGTGCTGTCTGTGCCGACTGTGTGTCTGTGTCTGTGTGTGTGTGTGTGTGTGCGCGCGCAAACATAAACAACAGTTATGCTTGAACAACGGCCAAAGTTGCATTTCCGCTGTAACCGTTTCCCGCACGGAAATGCGTTCGACGCGTGTTTGAAATATTGGCCAAAGTCTCTGCGGCCGTGTGGCCGTGTGGCTCTGCGGTTGCCGCCTCCATTTCTGTATGTCTGATTGTGTGTGTGTGTGTGGGTGGGTGGGTGCGGTGGGGTTGTGCTCTTTGTGCTCAGCCAGCTTTAACTATGGTCTGCTCTGCAGCGCGTAATCATTTCAGTCCCACGCCCACCGCCCATCGTCCGCTGCCCGCTGCCCGCTTAGCCTACATCCGTTCATTTCAGCTCATTTGAGCGAGTGCTACTTGTTGTGTCGAAGCCTGGCCACACTTTTTTTTTCTTTTCAACTTTGGGCCAAACAGCAATTAAAGAGCGCAACTTTGTTGCTGTCGTTGTTGGGGCGCATGCACTTCAAAACTTTCGATTCATTTCAATTGAAAGTGCATTCAGTGCGCCACTTGTTTCGAATAGCATTTCTAATTGGGTTTGGCATATACATGAGGACGTTCACATTCTGTATCTGACACCCAGTATTTGGGCATTCCAAGCCAATCAATTTCAAAGTTAAATTGATTAACTAAGGAAAAATTTAATAGCAAACATAAAATCAATGTCTTCAAAGTTATTTAATATTTATGATTTTAGCTAACAACATATTTTATCTCATCATTGAATTCTTTCATTTGCCTGGCTTAAGTTTCTTTTATACACATTCTATTTTAAGACCATTTTGCTTTTATTGAGTGGTTTTAATATTTTAACAACTGCTGTCGTGTCTTGGCCGGTTATCGGTTTATCTAGTTTAAACCCAATTTCATTCTCCTCCTTGCGTATCAATTTGAAAGCATTTGTTTATTGTTTATTTTTGATAAATTGGACAAGGCTTTTGTTTTGACGGCATTTTATCTCGTGCAAGTGTCGCCATTACCTTTTTCCTTTTCCGTTTCCTTTTTCTTTTCCTTTTCTTTATCTTTGTCTTTATCTTTGGAGTGCCATACAAATGCATTTCATCACATTCACAATTTTGTTTTGCAACGCTTTTCATGTGTATTTCATTTACTTTCTGCGTTATAATCGATGTGCAATACAATTGTTTATTTACGAAAAAATCACAGCTTATAAAAGCCTCTGAGTTTCATTTATTTTCTTTGGGAGAGTGGCTTGAAAGCCTCTGTATTGTTTATTTTCACTGTGCGGGAATATTGCATTTCCAATTATGCATTTTTATTGTGTGCCATGGCCGCTGTCCGCTTTTGGCCCATATCATTGTGCTCGTCTGTCAGCTTTTATATTTATGTTGATTATTTGAGGCTGCAAATTTGCAGCTATCATTAAATTCCATTTTTATTGGCCATGCAAATGTTTCGCATTGAGTTTTTAATGCATTAATTGTTCACTTGCCGTTGTCGCTCAACGGGAACGTCGGCGGTGCCGTTGGCGTGGGCGTGGCACTGACTATTATTGCGTCGGCGACGTTTTATGAGCGCCTCATTTGAGCGACGCTCGCAGCATTAAAACGGCATAAACGCTCCGCGTCGTTAACGCGGCACAAAAAAAAACACACGCATACAAATGCAAGGCAAAAAAAATAGACAAGCAAGCGAAAAAACACAGAAAACGAAGGTGGTGAGTGGGGGGGGGGGGGGCAGGGGAGCGGGCTAGGGGTAAGCGCTGCTGGGCGACGAAAATATTTGCTTAATGAAATTGTATGCGCGCGAGAAAATTTTTGTGTGAATGAAATTAATTTCAAACATGGCGCATCGCCCACAGCACTCGCTGGCTGCCTGGGCGTAGGGCTTTAAGGGGCGTGGCTGTTGTATAAAAAGGAGTGGGTAGCGTGGCTGTGGGGGGGGGGGGCGGGAATTGAGGGGTTCAGTCAGTGGGGGCTGGCAACGCGTTTATTCCCTTATTTCCTTGAGATTAAGATGCCGAGCTTATGAAATGAAATGTTATTCTGCTGCTTGCTGCTGTTTAGTCTGCTTCTTGCTCCTTCTTCCTCTTGTTTTTCAGCCCATTTGTGCGCCAGTGTTTACTCTCAGTTTTTGGCTTTTATGGCGCATTTTTGTTTATATGCGTTATATGGCAGTTATGTACTTATTCTTTAAGTGTTTGTTTGGTTTTATTTTTATGATTAGCTGCATATTTAAATGTCTTACGCTCGTCCCGTTTCTTATGCTCTGTCTCAGTTTTGTATCCTTGCGGCGCCTTCTCTTGTCCTTCTCACACTTCACTAACAGCTGCTGTTTGTCTCTGTGTGTTTGTGTGTTTGTTTATATAAGCCAAGGCTTATGAATTAGTAAACGATGTGATAGACGACGCGCGCTTATTGCAATGTTTTTAGATGATTCCCGTTATTACATTAAGTCTGTTTAACCTTCGACACTTGAGAGCCCAATGTGGCTGCTAATCTTCCCTCCTCACATGTGTGTATCACAATTTAAAAGTATGTACTTTCTTCTTTTTGCGCTGAATTCATATACATACATATATGGATGTATAAAAAAATAATTGCCAGTTAACGAGCACAAAGGATATTCGTTAGTCAACTGTATGTATATTTGACTAGCGCACTTTTGCTTGTCTTCCATTACTTCATTATCATTTTAGTTTGTCCTCTGTGTTTTATGATGGTTATTTCACTTACAACACATGCCATTTCATGGCAATTATCTCATCTTTCATCTCATTTCTGGTTTACTTAACGCACCCACAGTTGCGTGGTTACTTAGCGGGCACATTAGTGTTTTATCATGGCTTACTATTTTTCATATGAAAGCATATAAGAGAAATGAAAGAAAAGTTATACTGAGGTGCTGTAAACTATGAAAAACCAAAAAAGTGATTTTTTTAAGGCATACATATAAAAATTTTTAAGTATTTATTTATTTATTTGTTTATTTAATCAAATACTTAAAAATTTGTATATGTATGCCTATATATATATGGGAGAGACCGTTGTTAACCAAAAACAATTCCAGCTTGAATTAACGATACTAAAAAAAATAAAAAAATAAAATACAATAAATACAGTGAAAGTAAGCCAAGCAATTCGGCAACAATTTGTATATGGCGACTGTCTGGCAACGCCGTACAATTGAAATTGATTACAATTTATTGGTCGCGAAATGACAATTAATTGGATTTACCATAATTCAATTGCAAGTTGGCAATAAATTTAATGAAATGCGCTGAATGTTCACCAAATTAAGCTCGACAGGATGAGATGGCAGCCGGAAATGGAATGATGCGCGTCGTGAGGGGAGGGGGAGGGGAGGGTAGTAAGGGGGACGGGGCATAGATGTTGCCAAAAACACAAAGCGTTTGAGTATCGCCTGTGGCTGCGGTGGCTTCACCGCCGGATAGTCAAACACCTTAGTTTTTGGTGGCGTTAAATAAGCATCCCTGCAAGATTGCTAATGGTGGTGTTGCTTCCATTGTTTGCCTGTTGCCTCAGCCGTTGTTGCTATTGTTGTTGTTGCTGTCGCTTTGCCTGTGGGCGCCTTGATTATTATTTACTTTGATTTGGCTGGTGGCGCAAACAAACTTGCGCCATTGTGTTTGCTTGCAGCCAGATTGAATTAAGCTGGAGCTCGCAACAACAAACATACCCAACAGCAGAGGGCGTGGCACTGCAACTAACTGCAGCTGTTCAATGCCGGAAGTAAAAATTACTTTTTAAATTAGTTGCACACATGCACACACCAAATGTTTTTAGGTGGTAAGTTCTTGCCGCGAGGTGTTTAATTTAGCCAGCACTTGCCCAAGTATTGCAAAGCTACAAAAGTTACCATTCGCTTTTACTCTCGCTCGCAATTTCTCTCTCTCTCTCTCTCTCTCTCTCTCTCGTTTACTCTCTTTAGTTTCCTACAAATAAATAAAAAAAATTACACTTTTCTATTGTTGCAGCCAAATTAAAAGCGAAAAGGAAACAAAAAGTTACAATTCTTTCTTAATTATTCTGAAAAGAGCTGAAGTTACTGTTAGTACTTCGATTGATTGCGTGAAATGTGTTTATAATTGTACTATTTGATTTAATTTGCCTAAGTTAGTTTCTGTCCGGCTGCTGTTGATGATGAGTTAGTTACTTTTTGTCATTTAACATTCATTTTTTCTTCGACCTATAGATTTCGTTGCATTGCTGAAGTAATTTAGTTACAATTGAATTTAACAGCAAATATCTAGTAGGTAATAGCAAATCAAGTCAATGTGAAGATTTGATTGATGATTAAGGAGTGAGTAATTAATATTGGTTTATCGGTGTGGAGCATCAAATAAGTGTTAAGCAGCAGTGCACTTCTGGCGCAAATGCAGGTACAGGTGCATTTATTGCACTTGAACTGATTTTTATTTAATTTTGCCAAGTGGCCAAATGGCCAAGTCATTCGATCCGAGACGATCCTTCATTGTGCTTGTGCCTGGAGTGCATCTTTGTGGCTCTGTACGCTCGCCTGGGCTACTTAATTACGAGTGGGTGGCAAAGTGGTGCCAATGTTGACCCGCCCACAGCTGTTGCGATTCCTATTGCTGCTGCTGGCAGAGCGTCAGTCCAGTTCACTGTGCTCGTATCCGCAATTATTTCCGTTTTAATGTGCTTTGCAAACGGTTGGGTCATTTCATCTGGTCGAGCGTTTTTATGCGGTCTTTGGTTTGTTGCTCTATCTGCTTTGCATTAGAGGGCGTGTCGGATGCTTTTAGCATTTTAATTAAATTTGATGTTGATTGAACTTATGACTGCTAAATCGTTTGCCAGTTAAAACCATCGCCACATTAGCGGTCCTGGCGCTGGCTCTTGCTTAATCAGCAACAAAAACTTGGCCAAAGGAGTTTTCAATTTTCATTTGCACTTTGCCTGTTACAAAGTTTTTCTCTTATCCCGCTCTCTCTGGCTCTTTATCTCTGTCTTTCTTTGTGCTGCCTGAAGTGCTGACTGAGATTTATGGCAAGTGCAGAGTGCAAAATGCAGTTGAGGTCCCCATCGGTGCGGCCCCCAATGAGTAGCAGTCGATGTCGAACCGAGCTGTCGACGTGTCTGCAGAGACAAACACAACACTGCACAACAAAACACGGCACAAAAACAGCATAAAGTAGTCCGATCGTAAAAACGACAACAGCATGCAACTGGGCCAATTTGCGATATTGAACGGCCCTTTTACCATACATGGAACAAAGCCAAGTAAACACACAATGTGCTGTATAAGCTTCACTATCCGATAGCTTTTCAATGCGTTGCAGTCCATCAGCTTAAGCATAGGTTATATTTTTTGTGAACAAAAAGAATATAAAAAAATCCTGTTTTTTTCACTTTTCATATTAAATGATTACTGCTTTTACATTTTTATTTAGTACTTATTGATTTTTTTAATATTCTGAGTAAGCTTAAGCGTTTTAAGTAAAAAGCCTAACACAAAGCGCATACAGGATTTTATAATCATAATCATCATGGTTTTATATTAAAATTTTGCATTAAACTTGACTTATCTGGACCACCATGTTGCTACATTCAAATGACACGTTGACAAGCTGCGCTCTAATCGACCGTTGATGACATTTATGCACACACATTTACACACACACACACACTCACACACACCGGCACGCATTGACATAGAATTCATGTCAAATGCAACAAGCGTGTCTATCAATTCTTCACTTGTGTCATGCTCTCGGGTCCACTTCCGTATCCGCTTACACTCTCGACATTGCTGTGGGCATGCCAATGTCCGGAACAGCGCAGCAATAACAACAACAGCAACAGCAACAACAACAACTTGCAGCAGCGTTGTGCACACAAAAAAAGTGCAATCGCTTGGCAGTTGGACGGCAAGGAGCCGCAAAACTGGAGCACTTCAATAGGGATTTATAAAAAATGCAAATTCATTAGAGCGACCGCTATGCGGGGCGTTGAGTTTATGGCCCAAATGTTGGCTAAAACGAAATGGTAAGGTCAGGTCCGGTCCAGTTCGGTCCGGTCCGGTCCGGTCCGGTCCGGCTTTCGAGTTGCCATCGTCGACGCGTCAGCAGGCGAGAAAACTGCAGCGTCATAGCATTTTCCTTTTCCACTTGTTTCGTTTTTGTTCGGTTTCTCAGCGCCAGACTTGAATTTTCAGCAGCATCATTAGGAAATTAAAAAAGAAAATTATTGCAGACAAGAACGAGCTGCCCCACAAGAAAAGTTACAGATTTTATAAACCCACAATATGCAACTATTAAGAATTTAAAGCAAAGAGTTTCACATTAACGGAAAACTTTATCACTACTGTTTTGTCTACATTATAAAAGGGCTTAGCTTAAATATACCGAGAAATGTTAAGTTTTTAATATAGTACTCAAAGATATATTAATCGTATTTAATATCAATATCAACTTATACAGAACTCTTAACTTTTGGGTTATTAAACAACATTTGCGAGAGTTACCTTTAATTTACTTTTGAAATTGCAACTTTAATTTGACCTATTTAAGTGGACATTCTTCATACCGCTGCTCAATTCAATCAAATTTTGAACAGCCTGTGCCAATTTGTTTACCATGCAGCACTTTGGCAATAAACAAACGCCAGGGCCATGACAACAGGAGCAGCGGCAGCAATGTGAAGGAGGCTGTCGGGCCATTAACAACTTGCTCTGGCAATTATGGCGACGCCTGTCCAGCAAAACACACAACACACAATTCACTTTCTCACATACACACACAGAGAAACACGTTATAAATTATTGGCATACCAAGCGTTGCTCATGAATACCCATTGGAAAACCATAACATTCCCATTGGCTGCAAAAGTCTGGGCCAGGTTCGGGGCCGTATGCAGGTCCCAGGTTCAAGACCGGCTTTTTGTCTCGAATCGAGTTCATTTGCATGTTTGCTCAGTTTATTAAACAGAAACCTGCCGACAAACAAAAGCAAAAAAACCGAAACAAAAATCAACCAAACACGAAACAGCAAAATTTTGCAGCATGGCCAACAAGAATTGCCAACATTTTTCAATGGCTGCAGCCGTGGAACAGTGCGTTGAGTTTATCGTAAGTTGGCAGTTTGTGCTTTGCCCGGCCAAAGTTAGTCAAAGTTAATTAGATGCATTGCAACGCATTTCCGGTCCCATCGGCATAATTAGTTACTAGCAGAAAGACAGCAAGAGACACAGTGAGAGTGACTTAGTCTTTCGCTTGAAATGGGAAAGGAATTTCCGGGCCTCGCAACGCTTATTACCATTCCCATTATTGCGTTTCATATAATTTTATACAGTTTCATTCCATTTCCATTTCGTTTCGAATGGGCAGCATTGACGCTTAGCGGCATTAACTACAAGTCATTATTATCGTCTGGGGCATTCAGAGCTCTCTAAATCTCTCATTCTCTCACTCTCTCTCTACGTTTCTCTCAGTCGTTCTCAAGTCTCAAAATGAAAAAGCTCCAACCAAACTATACTCAAAGGCACCTCTTCCAATTCCAATTCCAATTTGTATTTTGGATTTGGGACTGGCGTTAATAGTACGAATACGCACACACGACGAGTGCACTCATGTGTGATTGTTTCCGAGTATGTGAGAGAGTGTATAAGACACACACACACACACGCACACAAAAACGCACAGAGCTATTCACAAAAGTGTTTCGTACAGTGCTGCTCCATTGTTTAGCAACAGTTTTGTACTTTGTTATTCTTGTTTAATATTATTTTAATTTAGTATACCGTGTAAATATATCTACTTATATTGAATAGTTTGTGTCATTATTTCAAATTTATTTTTAAAACACTGAGAAAGCCGGTAGAGTTAAAAATCGTAAGTTTTGTGGCAGCCTTCTTATATAGAGTCAACCATCTTTTGAAATCTGCCTAGTCAACATTGGCGAGCAGATATGTATTTAGTATTAGGCTGAGTAGCTTTCAAGAAATGTCAGGCTTCATGTTATCTGTTGCTATTAAACTAATCCGCATTGTAAATAGAAACTTGTGATACGCTCACATAGAGGTCGCCACCTCACTGATTGCGTGCGACATAAGCCTCTGGGGAAATTAAAGATACATTAAATGCCGCAGGCAAACTGAGCGTACAGATGCGAATACTTATGTCTGAGTGTATGTGTTTAGTGTGTGTGTGTTTGTTTGTATATGACTCTGTATGTGTATTTAGCACGGTCTGTTGTTGTATCCGTTGTATCTGGCAAGTCATGCAGTTGCTTTTAAGCTTTTATGCTGTTGACTCCGTTGGGGCACTCGGGTCGTATGCTAAATTTCTGCTGCTGCAACTATTGACATTTATTTATCTAGGCTGTAACGTCTATTCGCTCGGACTTTGGCGCCAACTGGCAGCAAATGTGACTAATTCAATTAATGCCAATTGGCATAAACAAAGGAAATACAAAAACTTCGGTTGAAAGCCGAATTAAATGAGCGCTTTGTTGCCGGGCTTTAATGAAGAGTGGGCACTGCTGGACATTAATAGCGCATAATTTTCTATTTTAAATGCCGGACGTGGCATCGCGTGGGCTGCATTCAAAAACTGTCACCCAACGCAAAAACGAAAACAATAACAAAAATAAAAATATATTGCGCACAACTTTTATGCTTTAATATTTAATTAAAATTTTGTGTAACGTTTTGTTAATGAATTCCTATTTGACGCGCCCATTGCACGTGTCGCGGCCCAGCCGCAGGCTCAACGCCCATCCGGCTAGAACGTCCCTGCCCTTTCTTTACCGCTTAACATCGCACAGCCCCCAACGCTCTTTTGTCCAGTTGTTTGCGTCCTTGAGCAGCCAGCAGCTCTGGCTGCGACTTGGAGTTGTTTGTCGGACACTTTTTGGGGCACTTTGCTGCTGTACAGCCCCAAAGGAATGGCAAATTTATGAAATGATTTTAATTAGCTCGGTTTTGTTGTTGTTGCTCTTTTTTTGGTTTTCGGCCGGGCGCTCTTGTCCAGTTTTATACCATTTTAATATCTGCATAGAACAAAAAAAAAAAACACAAAAAAAAATCACTTTGGGTCTTGTCGCGAGCAGGAAACAGGAAATCTGCCATTGAAAAGCATCAAATAAAAACAAAAACAGCAGCAACAGCAAACAGCAACAAAGTTTCATTGTGGCAAGCTGTAAAGCTGCAAATGTCTTTCCAGGGGGCGTTCGTTCGGTTGTGGGCGTGTCACATGACAGCCAACAAGAGCATTAAAAGTTATGACTGCCATGCTTGTCAAAGGTTTGTATCCTGCGCCCATAAAATGCTTGAGAAAGTTTGCGATTTTACATTAACTTCAGCCAGTCAACAGGCAACAGAAGGACATAAAGTGAATATCTGTGTAGATAAAGACAGATATATATGTATATATATGTACATATGTTTTATAATTTTCAACACAAGTCTCGCTTTTGAAAGTGTTTTAAGTTCACAAATACGTTGATAATGTAGCTCATTAAAAGTTAGGGTGCACGCAGATAGTTAAAAAATGGGAGCATGTTTTGAAGTCCTTAAGTTAAATCTGAAGGACTTCTTTAAGTATAAAAACTGTATAGTTGATTACCAAATGCTTTAAACCAAAATGGGAACAACTAACAGCATGTCCCGGGATAGCAGGAAAGCATGGCTTAGGGTTGCCAAATATGAAAAACACTAGAAGCTGGCAGCACTGCTAATTGTAAGTTTCTCTGTTAAGATATTAATCATCAACATGCTTAAATTAAAAAGGCATTTCAATACACACATTTTTAAGTGTCTGTGCCAATTTTCGCATGTAGGGCAACCAAAAATCGACTTTTACTGCTAACGCTGCGAAGGCTCCGCGACCAATGGATGGCGGGGCAAGGGCTCTTGGCCATTTGCTGCGCATTAAAAAGTTTTCGCCTTTTTCGTTTTTGTTGTTGCTTACTTTGAATGAATAATGAAAGTGAAATGAAATGTGCAAAGCCACAAGCCGGCCAGCTTGGATACTACAAGGACCGTACAGCCGGCTGACCGCTCCAACTCCTCGTCTGCTAATTGCAAACTAAAAGTTGCTCATTAAGCGACCAGCGCTCGGGCCGCCATTGGTGCTAAATACAATCAAATCAGACATTTCCGCTTGTGAATTATGCGACTTCCGGTACACAAAGTGCGCGTTTAGCATGTGAGCGGCCATGTTTCACTTAGTTGTTGTTTTTGTTGTTTACGCATACCCTGTGGCCATTAAATGGGATAAAAAGGACACAAGCAGGTAAGCACAGTTAGGCAGAGTGATCATTAAATTTACTTCGGATATATTAGGTATTTGGTTAGCTATTGATTCCATATATATAGAACTACCAACTATCAAGTTCGACTTGACTACTGAGCATATCCTAGTCAAGCAATCTTCAGTTTAGCATTTTGATTTAAATTTGTTTCATTGTTTTGATCCGACACTTCCGTTTGATTCTCGTTGGGGGAATAGCACGAGCAAATTGCCAGAGCTTCGTATGACAGTAGAAAGGAAGTGAAGGGAATATGCAATATGCACATCTTGGCTATATTCGAATACAGTGGCTCCCATGGGTAATGGCGATATTGAAGCGTAAGGGATTTTGGACAAAATAGAGTCGACAAGTGGCAGTAAATAATCATTTATCTCTTTATTCTTTATGGCAATGCATATTTTTAGAGAATATTCCTGTGGAGATTTCAGCGTCATGCGTTCCTTTTATTTTTTCGGCTTGTTTGGTTATTTGCGAATGGGTGCGAGGCACCTGTCCAGCTGTGGGCATATTTTGCATATGGTGTTACGAATGTGTGTGTGTGTGTGCAGTTACAGTTATCTTTTAACAAGCAAACGAGCCATGAAGCGAACGTCTGCGGACGTGCCTCAAACTGTGCCAGTTGCTGCTGTTATTTAGTGTTGCATACTTTTTGGGGTCTGCGTTTGGGATTTATTTGCATTTACACTGGCCTCCTGGTTCGTACCAGCAGCCGCTGTTGCTCTTGTGCAGTTTATTTTGCAAATAGTTTGCCGCAATCTGTGTCTCCTTTTGGCCTGCGAGAGTCCCATTTAAAATTTATGAACTTTTATATACACACACACACACATTATATATATATATGTGTGCAGTTGTATAAATATTTTAATTTTTCTACACGTGTGTGCACAAATCTAAACGGTTTCACCGCTCACCCAAAACACACTTTCTCGCTACTCTTCTCGCTCCCTCCATCTCTTTTTTTTCTTTGTCTGTGAGAGTTTGTGTGTGTTTGTGTGTGCATGATGCATGACTATGTAAATAGACATTTTTACACTCTGACAACAGTTTTCGTACATTATGGAGTCGTGTTATTCACATTTTTTTCTCCGTTTTCCACTTTTTAGTTGTTGTGTTGCAAATTTGTTCTGCACCTTTCACGTTTTGCATAATTTTATTTGTTAACTTTTAAATTGTTGCTGCTCGGTTTCTATATATATTTTTGTACTCTGCATACTTAATAAGTTAAACAAATATGCTTGACAGCATGTCAGAAATTTTTTGACAATTTGATTAATAAAAATAAAATACACATTTTTGCATACATATATATTTTGTAGAAAGATATGAAGTTAGGCAGAAAGATGAATTGTTATATACACAGCATTAGAAACATTGAATCGAGTTTGATTTGTTTCCCCCACCAATATTACAACACTTACAAGTAGAACTGCCTATACATTTTATATATTTATACATTACAACCAGTAAGAAATAATTTGTTTGAAAATGAACAAGTTGACATTAAACAACTTTAACTACTGTTTTAATAAAGCTTTAAACGAATGTATCGAAATTAAACAGTTTGTTGGAGCTTAGTAAAATTTGGGAGCGTTGCCAAGTTTTAAGCTTTTGAATGTGTTAGTATGCTTAATATTAATATTAATTGAATACTTTTTTCTAAACGTATTTTCAAACTGTTCTACACGTATGTGTGAGCAGTGGCTATGTGGCTGACCGCATGATTATACCACATACGTTGTTAATGTATATAATTAAATTCGTAGATTTGAGCACACAATTAATTTGGCTGCTTTGTTTGGCGGTCGCATCATGTAATTTGCGTGGCCATCAAATGGAAAATTGGTTGATTAAATTTGAAATTGTTGAGCGGTCGACGGTGAGTCCATTAAATATTTATGACCGTGCGGAAATTTACCATTGCTAAAAGCTGTCAATCTTGGCCATTGTTGTTGATCAGCACGCACACGAAGAGGAATGCGCAGGCTCACGCATTATTGGGGTAACGGCATATTAAACGCTCAGGTGGTGGCTGATATATGTTTTCAATACATGCATAATTGATGCACTGTGACCAAATTTGTGGACAGCCAGCATTCCTGCCTGCCACCTTGCATATCACACCTTGCATCTCATGCTGTTGCTGCCAGCGAAAATATTTATTTTAATAAATTAAATGTAGTTTGTGCATATAAACGAGCACATCAGCATGCATTTTTCATATTTTTGAATGCAGTTTCATAAACTATCCCAAGCAGCAAGAAACCAACTCACGGATATGCTGCACCAACATCCATACAAATACACATTTATATGTGTGTATATGTAAATATGTATGTGTATATATATATATATATGTATATAAAAGTGATATAAAAAAAGTGCACATAAATTACTTTTATATTTTGTCGCTATTTTTATATTGCCAACACTTGTGCGGAAATTGCGCGATGAAACGACTCGACGGCAAAAGCTACAGCAAAGAAATGGCTCACTGTTGCATGGATATGCATTTTTGTAGCCAAACGGTAACACAACAGTACGACTAGCGACACCCTCTCCGCCTGGTATATCGCAGCTGCAGTCCCTCGCACTGGCAGCATCCGCTCCGGCATTGGGTGCCCTGCTGCACACGGCGTATACGCGATATTTACGAGAGATACGCAGCAAATGCGCCATAATTCAGCTCGAAACAAGCTGAAAACAAAGCAACAATAACGAAAATAAAAACGAAAAGAAAAACAAGTGGAAAAAAAAACATAAAAAGAATTAACTAAATTATGCATCTTGCACTTAAAGTGGCCGCTCGAAATGGGCCACGATTTAAATTTATGTTATGTTATCGCAAAGCGCAAAGTGGGCCAAAAGACGCGAGACTAACCAGACAAGTGCAATGATTGCACCAGAGAATATTGGTTGCATGCAATGAGAGCGATAAACATTAACCACACAAGATAAATATGCAATTACCATACAAATAGCAAACTTTAGCAGGCAAACTACGCGCTTCATATGTGTATATATATATATATATATATATATATATAT